>JAOEGS010014281.1:0-56541 GCA_025447755.1 Corythornis vintsioides
ACTTTCTTTTTATCCTCATTTACTTCCCAGGCCTGGGCTTTTGTGCACACTGAGCCATGCTCAGCCTCATTTAGTTACTCCGTCCCCCCGGACCCATTTGCATTCCCCTCTTGCCCCATTTCCATTGTGCTACTTATACCATCTCCATCCCCCTCCTCGTCCCATGTCTGTCCCCCTCCTCACCCCATCTCCATCCTCCTCCTCGCCCCATCTCCATCCCCCTCCTCACCCCATCTCTGTCCCCCTCCTTGTCCCATCTCCATCCCCCTCCTCACCCCACTTCCACCCACCATCTCCTCATTTCTCATCCCCTCATTCCCACCCTGCCTTCCTGCTCCCGCCATCCCGCTGGCATCTTCACACCAACTCCATCCCCATCTCCTCCCCTCCTCCTCTCCTGCTGCCTCCATCCTCTCTCTCTCTCTCTCTCTCTCTCTCTCTCTCTCCCTCCCCGACTTGCACTCAGCCTGTCTGGTCCCTGGAGCCCCACAGCAGCGAGCTCCTCTGTCTCCCCGACTCTCGCTCTCCTCTGGTGCCTACACACAGTCTCCGCAGTCAGATCCCCCTAGACTCCTGCTGGTTGTGCGTCCGTGCGTCCGTCCGGAATGCCCCTTTTCCCTGCGTCCGGCCGCCTCCCCGCCTGCCGGGAGGGGGGGATGCTGCCTGATGCCCGCCGGTGCCTCTCCCCGCAGCGCCCGAGGCCCCCGTCATCGACACGCAGCGCACCTACGCCTACGACCAGATCTTCCTGTGCTGGCGGCTGCCGCAGCACTCGCCGCCCGCCTGGCACTACACGGTGGAGTACCGCAAGACGGACGCCAAGGCCAAGGGGCTGAAGCTGTGGCAGCGGCGGGAGGAGGTGCGTGGCACCAGCGCCCTGGTGGAGTACCTGGACACCAACAGCGTCTACGTGCTCCGGGTGAAGGGCTGCAACAAGGCGGGGTTCGGGGAGTACAGCGAGGACATCTACCTGCACACCCCACCTGCTCCAGGTGAGGGGCTCCCCGGGGGTGGCTCAGAGCACCGAGCCGGGGCACCCCACTGGAGACTCACACCCTTCTCCTCACCCCTTCCCTTCTCCTCCTCCCTGCAGTCCTCAATTTCTTCCTGGACAACCGCTGGGGCTTCAACCGGGACCGACTGGCCATCAGCAAGGACCAGCGCGCGGTGCGCAGCGTCCCTGGCATCCCCATGCTGTTTGCCGCCGAGCGCCTGATGACCAGCTGCCACCTCTCCATAGACCTGGTCATCGGCGACGTGGCCATCACGCAGGGCAAGAGCTACTGGGCTTGCTGCGTGGACCCCAGTTCCTACCTGGTCAAGGTCGGGGTGGGACTGGAGAGCAAGCTGCAGGAGTGGTTCCAGGTGCCGCAGGACGTGGTGAGCCCCAGGTGAGCGAGGGGGTCGGTCTGCCTGTTCCCATCTCCCCATTGGGCGCAAGCTCTGGGGAGAAGGAGGGGAACCCCCAGCCCGTCCCTCACGTGTTGGGGCCGGGACTCACCCGTGTCCCCCCCCTGCTGCAGGTATGACCCTGACAGTGGCCACGACAGTGGGGCAGAGGACACGACGGTGGAGGCTCCCCCACCCTACGCCTTCCTCACCATCGGCATGGGCAAGATCTTGCTGTCTCATGGCTCGGCGCTCACCTCTCGTGACCCCAACGGCTGCACCGTACCCTTGCCCCCGCGCATTGGCATCTGCCTGGACTACGAGCAGGGCAAGGTGAGCTTCTACGACGCCGTCTCCTTCCGAGAGCTCTGGGAGTGCGGCGTGGACTGCTCGGGGCCCGTCTGCCCCGCCTTCTGCTTCATTGGAGGGGGTGCCCTGCATCTCCAGGAGCTGGTGGCCAACAAGCAGGAGCGTAAAGTGACCATCGGGGGCTTTGCCAAGCTGGATTGAGCCCTGCCCGTGCTCCCCGCATGTGCGTCGGCTGTGACCCAGCACGCTCCAGGGGCCTGGGGGGGAGCAGGAGCAGAGCAGAGTGAAGGCAGCCCCGGCCTTGCTGCTGCTGCTGGGAACAGGACGGGTGTTTTGTTTTGTGGGATGGGAGGGGGATGGGGACAGTTCTGCCGCCCTCTCCTCTCCCTGCCCACCTGCCCCTTTCCCCAGTTTAGCTCAAGGCTGCCCTGAGCTGGGGCTGAGGGCAGGGCTGGGCAGAGAGGTCAGCCCTGAGATGGACCAGGGAGGGGATGTGAGTGGGACAGGGGGCTGCGCGGGGAGGGGGGGTGGCAGGTGACGGGGCGGGTGACAGTGGGGCGGGAGAGGCTGGGTGCTGGTTGGGGTGGGGGGGGGGGCGGGGGGGGGGGTGGGGGGGGGGGGGGGGGGGGGGGGGGGGGGGGGGGGGGGGGGGGCGGGGGGGGGGGGAGGGGGGGGGGGGGGGGGCGGGGGGTTGGTGGGGGGGGGGGAGGCAGCTGGGTGTGGGGAGAGAGGGCAGGGGGGAGGCTGGGCTGCAACAAGTTGTGAAGATGTTTTTTAAAATGGCTCATTTTCAATGTGGCTGCAGAGCCCTGGCCGGGCACGGCCACCACAGCTGGGCATGGCCACCTTGGCTGGGCACTGCCACCATGGCTGGGCACAGCCACCACGGTTGGACATGGCTACCATGGCCAGGCACGGCTGCCACTGGGTGCTACCGAGCTGTGGGACCCCCGTGCCCCCTGCTCTCCCCTGGGGCCACAGTGTGCTGCTGGCTGCTCTGCCCAGGGAAGCCACGTGCTCGGCCAGCCCTGTCCATGCCTCTGCCTGCCCGTGCTCCAGAGGGACGCTCTTGGCCCCCGTTACACCGCTTGGTGCCAAACCACATGCAGCCGGGGTGGGGTCGGGATCTGGCCCAACTGGGAGCCGCCCTGGACCACCACTCACCACAGGGGTCCATGCCCATGGTCTGAGCTGCTGTAGTTTCTCCTGGGTTCTGTTACAATTGCTGTATTTTCATGGTTTCATACAATAAACTGCAATGCCAGACTCCTCCACGGCCACCCCAGCGCCAAGGGCAGCCACCCCACTGGGAGGACTGGGGGCTGTGGGGTGCTGGCCACTCCCTGGGGTGCAGTGCCTGTCAGCAGGGCCCTGGCAGTGAGGCCATGGGCTTGGGTTGGCCTTCGGGACATGGCCAGCAGGGGACAATCCTGCCCAGGGAAGGGCCTGGGCAGCGCGGGCAGTGCTGCTGACGTGTCCAGTGCCTGCCCACGCTCTGCCCAGCTACATGGCCACTGCCACCCCATCCTGGCATATCAAAGTGCTATTGGACTGGCTGCCATTAGGGACCATCTCCCTGCCTAGTCTAGAGAAACCTCCTATAGCCCCTATAGCATTAGCAAGAGGGGGGCACAAGGGTGGCCTGGCCAGCCTGGGAGTGCTGCTGAGCTCTGGGATGTCCTCTCAGGGTGGCTAACAGGGGCAGGAGCCCCTACACGGGTGCCTGCATCCCACGGGGCCCTGGGGGGGGGGTGTGGCAGGCGCAGGAGCCACGTGTCCCCGAGCTGGCACCTGTCCCTGGGGAACACCAACACCCGCTGTTTGGAGCTGGTGGGGCAGTGGCCAGGCCAGGCTCCCCGTGAACAGTCAGCTCTTTGTAGGAATCAGCCCTGGCGCCTGTTTTGATTCCTGTGGGCCCTGCCCAGGGCCCGGGATGGGGAGGATTGGTAGGTGGGGGGGACAGATGAAGCCCTGCCCTGACCCATGTGGCAACAGCCCCGTGGCACCCTGTGGGGCCCTGCCCCAGGCACGGTACCCCCAAGGATGGAGTCAGGCTGTTCATGTGCATGCAAAGACCCCCTGCAAATCCCATCCTGTGAGACATGCTCCCCCCACCCCAGCTCCTGGCTGAATCCCCACCCAGGGTGCATCCCAGCCTGGGCTGGGAGGCTGCTGGGTTGCTCTGTTGCTGTTGGCAGCTCTGGCTGTTGGCAGGCACGTGGAAAACCAAAAACAGCAGAGACATCCCCCACCCCACCACCCTCAGCCTGGAGGTTTACATCATCCCCATCTCCTCAGCCAGCCCCTCCCACCCCAGTGCCCCCAGAGCCTTTCACCTGACATGGTCCAGGGCACCTCATGGTAGACGGAGCACCCACCATGGCCATGTCCCACACCCGGATCTGGCCCCTGTGCTGTGGCTGTCCCAGGGCTGGTTCCTGGCAAAGCATCTGGCCTCACGCCTGAGCTCACAAGGGATTTCTTTGGGGAAAGTTTGTTTCCTTGTTTTCTGCCTTTTCAGTAGTTGCCAAAACCCTCCCAGTCCCCAGCATGGGCCCAGCCCAAACTGGGACTGCCAGGGGTCTGCCCCCCTACTCAGGGTATGGCCGTCCCGAAGGCTTGTGCCCTGGCACAGCCCAGCACAGGGCCCCATGCCAGGCAGGATGGTTCCCGCTTTGGTTCTTGGTGTCCTTAGGGCCACCCCACAGCCCCTTGGCACATCCTGTAGCCCTGCCATGGTCCCCTCCCTCCTGGCAGCCTCCAACCCCTTTCAGGGCTCCCTCGGGGGTTGGAGGGTCCTCAGCCCGGGGAGGGGAGGGGAGTGGGATTGAGTGGGCTCAGACACTCCGTGTGCCCACCAGAGACACACAAACAGCCTCCCCAGAGCTCGCCCAGCAGCTTCGTGGCCTCATCGTCACCTTTCTGTTCCGCTCGCAGGGTAACCGGTTGCGTCAGATGAGACAGGTTTGCTCACGAGACAGAAACCAAGAGCGTGGGACGGGGGGATGGGATGGAGTCCCAGCAGGACACAGTCACAGGGAGGGGACACACAGGGGGCAGGGACACTGCCTGTGCCCGGGAGACTGAAGGTACAATGACAGCAAGCAAGAAACAACCTGGCACAAACAACCTGTCTGCCCGGACCGAGAAACGAAAGCAGCCGAGGTGACCCCTGTGGGTGACCAGCCACAGAGCCAGAAAGGGGGGCGGGGGGTGGGGGTGGGTGCGTGTCACCTGGCACAGCAGGGAAGCCCCAGCAGCATCACAGTGTGCCAGGGCTCGTCCCATCCCCATGGGATGCAGTGCCCGCCTGTACCCATCCCTTTATCATGACATGATAAATATACTTTGGCCAGAGACCCTGCCACCCCACTCCCCTGCCAAGCCAAGCTGGGCTGACGTATGTTCTGGCACCCTGCACATAAACATTTATATAAAATAACACCAAAAATAGAGCAATTACATCCCCAGGGGTGATGGGGGGGGGGGGGGTAGTGGTACAGGCTCGGACCCCTGCCCATGTTGTGGAGTGGTGTTGCAAAGCCAAGCAAGTGCAGGGGCCAGGGGTTGCAGGGGACCCTTCCTCTCGCCCCCAGTCTCTGTTCATCCAGTTCTGTCTTGAGCACGAAACCAGCTGCCCCAGAACCATCTGGCTCCTGCCGCCTGTGGCGAGGGGCTGAGCAGCACCAGGGGAGGTGCCCGGGGCCGGTGCTGCTCCCCTGGGAGTTGGGGGTCCGAGGCCACCCCCTCCCCTCGGCAGCCGCCCTCGATGCCGGCGTGTCCCTCAGAGGTTGTCGGAGGCGGCGGCAGGGTTGGTGTAGGTGAAGGTGCCCGTCCCTGCGCCGTTGCTGCCGGCCACCTGGGCAGGGAGCGATGACAGGGCATCAGAGCTGGGTTGGGGTGGTGAGGGAACTCCCCCTGCCAGGGGCTCAGTCAAAAAAAGCATCCCTCCCCTGAACAGGGGGCAGCTGCCCTCAGCCACAGGCACTCAGGGCACCCACAGCTCCCGTGGGCACTCTGGGCAGCTGGGTGCAGGAGCTGGCAGAGGAGCAGAGCTGGCCCTGGCCGTGTTCCTCTCCTGTGCGATAAGCCGGCCCAGCAAGAGCAAAGGTAAATATTTACCCAGGCCCCTGGTATTTGAACAGGGCGAGCAGCTCACACGGAGCCAAGCAGCTGGATACAGCCCCTGCCCGGAGCACCAGCATGCAGGGGAGCTCAGCATGCTGGGGGGGCCAGCCCCGGCCTCCCCAACCCCCTGCACTTGGGGGAGCTGTGCCCTTTGCTTGCGTGGGCAGCCCCCGACGCTGCACCTGCAGCTGGGGTTTCAGAGCCGGTGGTGTGAGATAAGGGGTGCAGATACAGCCCCTGCCACACCCCAACCCCCACCCATGGCAGAAAGATGCCCCGACTGGCAGGTGCCAGTGTCCAGCTGGGAGGGGCCAAGCCTTGGAAGGCGCAGTGTGGGCAGGCAGAGAGCCCTGTGCCCGCTGCCCAGGGCTATGCAGGGGAAGTGGCTGCCCAAGGTCGCGAGGAGCTCCCTGGAGCCGGGACAGGTTTGCCAGCACCGGCTACAGACCCAGCACCACTGCTCCATCCAGGCGTGAAAGTTATGCTCACCTCCCAGCTGGGGTGGGAGCGGCACGGAGCGGGCTCCTGGGGCTACCCATCCCTTGCTCCACCATCTCCGTTAGCCCATTAGCCATTAACCCAGCAGTCAAGGGAAAAACCCCTACCAGTGCACCACCCCAGCCCTGCAGCAGCCAGGATGTCATGTGTGAGCCACCCCCGGGGACAGTGGCACTTGGGTCTCACCTGGCTGTAGGGGCTGGGCTTGCTGTTGGGTGACACATAGCGCCCGTGGCTCTGGTATGCGGCGTACTCAGCCATGGGGTGGTAGGAATCCTTTGTGCTTAACAGGTCCAGCTTCCCTCGGCTTTTCCGGCGGCAGGTGCAGGTGGTCTGGGTGAGAAGAGAGAAGGAATGAGGGGTCTGATGGCCTAGGGACAGGGGACCTGCCAGCAGAAGGCAGGTGAGGCCAAGGAGGAGGACAGGGACTCACCATCAGGAGGCAGCTGAGGATGCTCAGCAGCAACAGGATGCAGACCAGGACCAGCAGAGCAATAGCCCAGCCTGGGACCACAGGTGCTGCTACTGGGGACATCACCTCCACAGCATCTGAAAGAGGACCAGAGCCATGTCTGTGCTGCTGAACCCAGCCACGGGGCTGAATGGGACAAATAGCCCTGAGAAACACCTAGGACAAGGCTCAAGGAGTTGAGTCTCCATGGGGTCCAGTTGACCTTCCCAGTGTTGTCCACCATGGGCACTGGGAAACTATATTGGTTCTGCCAACTGCAAGCCCTGAACCTGTCCCATCACCAAGGAGCCTCCCTGACCCGACCAGGATGGGTTAGCTTATGGGGATCCCCAGAGCACCCCCATGGGGCTCTGTCCACCCTTGGGCCCCCACCCAAAGTTCCTGCTCACTCCTTATGTCAGTCAGCTGCAGGCCCATGATGAAGCCATTGGAGTCCAGGCTGTTCCTCAGTTGCTGTTCAGCAGTGTTGCTGGTGATGGTGCCATTGCTGTGCTCAAACACGAGGGTGGACTGCACCTCCACCGAGCCTTGGCTGCCAGTGAGAGGAGGGGTTGGTTAGCCCAGAGATCTCTGACCCCCCGAGGGGCTGAGCTGTGCAGCCCAGAGACCCACCAGCCTCTGCAGCCAGAGCTGCCGGCCCACTCACCTGAAATGGAGCTCACTGCATCCCTTGTAGCTCTGCCAGCCCACGCAGGTCACACAGCCAAAGACACGTTTGAACTGGAACAAAGCATTGGGGTGATGGCCACCTCCCCAGCATACACCCCACTGTTCCTTCCCTCCCACCCCCTCACCTCTCCCCTTTGGCAGAGCAGATGCTCAGGATACTTCCATGGGGAGCCCTGGGAGAAGGCATCTCCTTCCTAGCACAGACTGGAGGGTGTTTGCTCACTCAGGCAGGGCTGGGACTCACCATGGTCAGGACAGTGTACTGTAGGCTCTGGTATTCCTTCGACGTGGGGTCACGCAGGCTCTCGTTGAAGCTCCTGTTGAGGATGCGGAAGGACAGTGGGATGCGGAGAAGCAGCTGGATCGAGGTGGGATTCAGCACTGCAGCTTTGCTGGGGTTGGGCTGCTCTTCACTGCTCAGCACCGCCGTGGGGGTCTGCCTGGGAGCTGTGCTGCTCTGAGCTGTGACAGAAGTTAGCCGCGTGGGGACAACCCAAGTGCTACTGCTCCCATTGCCTTCAGTGCTGGAGGTGGACACCACCGTGCCATGGCCTGTGGTGGAGGGGGGAACTACGAAGCTGCTGTTGGTCGTGTTGGTGCCAAAGGGGAAGACCTCGCTGATGCTGTTTGCAGTGGTGTTGGTGGGTGAGGTGGCAGTGCGGCCAGGGATGGGTGCCATGGTGCTGTTCGCTGTGGCAACAGAGCTGCTGTTGGACTGGAAGTCTGTGGAGTTGCCTGTGGTGGGGAAGACTGTGGAGTGGAAGGTCCCATTGCCCAAACTGATGTTTTTGAAGGTCACTAAGTTGGGAGTGATGATCACAGAGCGGGTGGTCAACTGGGTGGTTGTCATTGTGGTGGTTGTGTCAGTCGTAGTCATCTCTGTGGTGGTTGTTTCAGTCGTAGTCTCTGTGGTGGTCTCGGAGATCATGGCCTGTGTACCTAGAGGAAACACCAGGTGTGGGTGGCTGGGACTGTAGCACCAGTCTGGGAAGGTTTTATACAAGACAGATCCCCAGCTGGATGCTCCCCTGGGTCATAAGATGCCAAGAAGCACCATGACCTCCAGGAGCCAGTCATTGGCAGCTCCCTCTTCCCATGAGGCTGACAAGAACTTTCAGAAACACCCAGCAACCAGGACTTGCACTGGGCACACATGGCACCACCGAGGGTCCGGGCAGTGCTGCCTGAGTGGCTGACACCAGCTCTGTGCCCAGCTCTGCACACCCAACCTCCCCCTCATCCTGCTGTGACTCTGCCATACCATGGGCTTGGGCACAGCCTCTGCACCCCAGTCAAACCTCCTTTGCTGGGGGTGACTGGACTGGGCAAGGTGGCACCCCACTGTGCCACCCGTGGCCCCCTGGACCCGCATGACCTGGCTGCTGGCCAGCAGCTGGGCGGTTCCTGAGTGGTTTCCCCGTGGGTGCCAGTGGTACTGGAGGAGAGCCTGGGGTCCGGATGCCTCACCAAGACACACCTGCATACCAGCCTGCCAGCCCCGGGCACAGCCTGCTCGGACTGGTCCCGGCATAGCCTGACTGCCTGCCCCCAGCCGATCCTTTGGAACACAGTTAAGAGGGGTCCCCAAACCCATCTTTACTCAGAACAACCAGCCCCAGGGCTGCTACACTCCGGAGCCAGCCCAGGAGAGACAACAAAGTCCCTGCTGCAGGGATGTTGAGAGCCATCAGCTCTGGTGTCCCCTGGTCCCCACCAAGCAGCCCAGGAAACCCTGCTCCTGTCCCCCTGCCCTGTTACCACGGCCCTTGCTCAGCTCCCAGACCAGCTACATCTGGCTCAGGGTGCCACTGGCCCCAGCTCCTCACCTGTGCCCAGCACCACCAGCAGCAGAAGGGTGGTTAATGCCATGGGGCTCGTCCCTGGGGGTCCCGACACCTCCCAAGACTCTGCGGCGGCTGCTCTCCCGTTAGCCGGCGGCACGCTCCAGGAGCCAGGGATCAGGAACTGGTGGCTCAGCAGCGGCCGGAGCTTTATAGAGCACCTGGAGCAGGTGGGGGAAGCCCCACCCCGCAGCCGGCCCCGGGGGAAGGGGGGTGTCCCTCTGCCCCACTTGGCACAGGACACGCAGGTGCTGCCTCACCAGTGGGGCCCCCCTGGCAGCCTCCCCTCGGGTTGGGTCCCCCCACATTCGCCTCAGTTCGGGGGACACCACTGGCAGTGTCCCCATGCCGCGGGTACACAGACTCAGCTGGGGGCACAGAGAAGGGGCAGTGGCCAGACAGCCCTGAAGAGGGGTGGGGACAGTATCTGACTGGTCCTGTGGACTGAGCTACAGCCCCCAGGAGCTGGTGGGGAGCACTGGGGAGGACAGAGACCCCCAGCCCCTCATGTGGGAAAGGGTGTGGGGGGGGGGGGCCTCATCCTCAGGCTCAGCTCGGTGTTAATCATTACCAGCCGGCCACTGCCTCGCCCTACACTCAAATAAACGCCAGTTATCCCCCCCCCCGAAATGCTTACGCAGGTGGGGCCCAGGGCCCCATAAAATCCCAGTACCTCCCAGTGATGTCCCTGCCAGGTCCCAGCACCCCCTACGCCCCCCCTCAGCCCCAGGCACAGGCACCCCAGCAGGCACAAGCCCCTCTTCCCACACAGAACACAACCTCTGGCACATGCCAATGCCAGGCTGGATGCTGATGCTCCATCCCAGAAGTACCAGGCGCCGCACGTGCCAGGGCACCGAGCCCCTGTACTCCCTGGTGACACATGGTCCTGGCACGGGACAGACCACACCAGCATTTCTGGTCCCTCCCTGTTCCTACCCTGTGGCAGAGCCCCAGCTCTTGAGGAGGGTTTGGTGGGGGCCCCATGCCCAGTATCCTGCCCAGCCCCATGTGGAGCCAAACTGCCACACTGGCTGTGCCAATAGGTTTCCAAGGAGGCGGCGCGAAGGGAGCAGAGAAGAGCGGACCTTGCACGCCGCAGTAACAGCGGGCGAGAGATGGGTGGCCTGGGTGTCGGCACGGGCGCGATGAGACCCTGCTGCACCCAATCCCCCGATGGAGTCCACAGCCTCGGTGCAAGTCGAGGGGAGTGTGGGCACCGGCATGGTGCGAATATGACGACCCTCCTCCCCAAAACCCTGAGCAGTGAGGCCCGGCAACTCCCGCAGACAGCGCTGCGCGCTCCCCCCCGCTCCCCCGCAACGCTCCTCACGGCAGAAACCCATAGAGGGCACGATGCGGGGTAGGGGGGCTGAGAGGAGGCAAGAGGCCGGACACGCAAAGCCGCGACACTCGCCCCTTCCCCCGGCATCGACCCCGCAGGGCTGAGCGGAGCCGGGGGGTCTGGAGCCGCGGCCCCCGCCCCAGGCGCGCCCCCGCCCCAGGCGCGCCCCCGCCCACGGCTGAGCTGCGGCGCCGCCTGGCGGGCGCGGCCCCGCACGACGCTCGCGCAGCGCTCCGGCTCCGCCGAGCGGGACCCGGGACCGGAGCGGGACCGGGACCTGCGGACGCTCCTCGCAGTTGGAGCGGAGGGGTGTTGGGTGGGTGGGGGGCGGCACAAACCCCTCCCCGCCGCGCACCCGCCTCCACCCGCACGCCGCAGGGCGGCCGCGGCGGGAGAGGCGCTCGGTACCGACCGGTGGTTTCACCTGCTCCGGCCCCGTGCTACCCCGGGACGCCCGGGCAGGGTCCGCCCCGGTCCCGCTGAGGCCTCCGGGGCAGGAACAGGCAGCGGACGACGCTCGGCCCAGGCACTGGCACCGGCGAGGAAACCCCGCGGTCGCCGCGTTGCCCTTTTAAAAGGGGGGGCCCGGGGCCGCCGCGCCCATTGTCGCCTCCGCTGGGCGGGAGGGGGGGGTCGGTGCCGGTGCTGGCCCCGAGCGCTCCGGGGCGGGGGGGGGGCACATTCCGCCGCGTTGCCGGGACACCCGTCGCCATGGCGACCGGGCACTGCCGCCGGGGTTCGGCGCGCACCGCGCAGTTCCCACGGAGCGGCCCGAGCAGCGGCGGTGGCTCCGCTCCGCTCCGTTCCCTCCGGGGCGGCGGGAGGGACGGGATGCGGTGCAGTGTTGTGCTCTCGCCTACCAATATTGCACTCGTCCCGGCCTCCCGCCGCTGCGGGCTCCGCCGGTGGGACCGGCCGGGCACCGGCTCCCCCTTATCCTCGCGACGACCACTGGAGGACGGCGAGGGACGGAGCTGAGAGCACTGGGTGCGGGGCGAGGGGGGCCCAGCGCCCTCTCGGGAGACCGGGACCCCGCTAAGAACCGGGTGCGCAAGCTAGAAAAGACTCAAAACTTTATAGCCAGACTTGGGGCAGGGACCGTAGGGGCCGGGACAACCCGCCCCCCACCCCGCCTCGGCAGGGTGGGGGGACAGCCCCGCCACCCCCGGGGCCTCGCTCGCCCTGCGCCAGTACCGGCAGTGCAAAGTTCGCGGGGTGTAGGGAGTGGAGCTCAGCCGGGGGGTGCTGCGGAACCCGGAGCGCCCCTGGGTGCCGCTGGCCGGGGTGGGGCCGGCTTGGGTGCAGCCACTCACTCCCGTCCCTCCAGCAGGAACCGGCGGAAGGGCTCGAAGTCGGCGGGGATCGAGTCTGCAGGGGTGAACACACATAGGACAGTGAGGGGTGCGTGGCAGGGGCGTCAGGGGCCAGGGAGGACCAAGTCCCGGTAAAGCGGGAAAGGACCCCGTCCCGACTCCCGCAGCGGGGGAGGGAGCGGAGATGCTCTGCGAGCTTTCAGCCCCTGACCCGTTGCAGGGGGCTGAGGGAGGGCGGTGACACCGCGGGGGGTGGGGGGGGGGCCGTGCTCACCGTTGCAGCGATACTGCAGGTGGGACCAGATGATGTTCTCCTGGGAGAAGCAGAAGACCCCCAGCCGCCCCCCGCGCATGGTGGTGTCGATGATCACCCCGGAGTCGGCCACCAGCAGCGGGCCCTCGAACAGCCGCACCCTGCAGGAGGGGAACGGCTCGGCCCGTCAGCGGGGGACTGGGACCTCGCCGGGGCCAACACTGGGCATCCCGCCCCAGGGCTGGGGTGGGGGCCAGGGATGGGGACACCGGGCTGAGGATAGGGCATCCCTCCCCAGGGTAGGATGGAGGCATCGGACCGGGAACCGGGCATCCCGCAGGGTCTGGGATGGGAGCACTGGGTCGAGGCACCCCGCCGGGGCTGGACCCCCCGGACTTGGGCCCCCCGCCGTGGTCGGGATGGAGCCCCCCGCGCCGCCCCCGTCCCGGCCCCGCCGCCTTTGTTGGGCGTTTTGCATGTGAAAGGCGCCGGCGGCCGGCGGGGTCGCCATGGAGACGGGACAATGGCCGCGGGGGCCCGGCGAGGCGGACGGGGCGGACAGGCCCGGCCCGCCGAGCCCCCCCGTGGCGGGTGTCCCGACGGGATCCTTAAAGGGGAAACGCGCCCCAAGCCCCCTGGCGCAGGACCCCTCCCCCTGGCCGGCATCGCCCCATGGGTGTGGCCCCAGCGGGACTGGACCCCACAGGGTCACCATCCCTCCCCACAGCTGGCATCCTCTCCGCTGGGGGTGGCCCCACCAAGGGTGGCCTCGTGGAGAGGGATCCCCATCCTGCCACTGGTGTGGTCCCACCGAGGGCTGGACCTCCCTGGACTAGACCCCACCCAACAGCCGCTATCCTCCCCCTACACCATGGCCAGAGCAGCCCCCAGCCCAGCAGCCTGCACGACCCCCATGCCCAGCCAGCACTCACCTGATGTAGCCCACCTGCGGCCTGTGCACCAGCTGCCAGCGGTAGGATGTCTTGTCCCTCCAGCCCACGTTGCGTGGGTCCTTCCAGAGCAGGCGGACGTGGTCGGGCGTGTGGCCCGTGTGCCACAGCGCATTGCGCAGGTGCTCCCCAGGGCCTGTCGAGGACTTCACTGCCTATGGGTGCAGAGGGCATCATGGGGGACCTGTCTGGGGTGACCTGACCCATCGCACGGGGTGTGGCGAGTACCCACCTTGAGCTGCAGCCCCGGCTCGGCCACAGCACGGAAGGGGGTGGCCTGCCAGTAAGTCTGCTCTGTTTGCTTCCACATCACCACATAGAAGCTGGCGCTGTCCTGGTAGCTGAAGATGAAGCCGGCGTAGTCATCGTCAGTGACGGTGTTGACATGGAAGGTGCCCTCGAAGTCCACCCCATTGAAGGCTGTGTAGCCTACAGACAGACAAACTCTGCAAGAAACCCTCTCCCCCAGCACCAGACCTTGCATCCCAGATCCAGCCCACCCTTCAACCCCTCTGAGGGGCAAAGAACCACCACTCACCCCCCAGCGCAGGGGGACAGGAGTCAGGGCCTGCCCCACAAGGGTCTGCAGGTGGGAGAGCATCTCTTACCAACAGCCAAGCCCGGGTCACTGTTCATGGTCTGCACAATCTCCATGCCCTATGGGGGGACAGCGGGGTGAGCGGAACCCTCCCGCCCCGATTTCCTCCCACCCTGGCAGCAAAGTCCCTAGCAACATGGGGGGCAGCACCCACACCTGGTTGAGGACAACCCAATTGGGATCGATCTGGGCGTCTCCCTCGGGGTCGAGGATTACGGTCTGGTAGGCGCGGAAGTCGGTCAGCGTCACCTCGGCGCTTTCCGGGCACACGTCCAGCTGGTCCACCACCGTGTCATTGTCAAAGTCCTCCTCACACACATCACCCACACCGTTCCCTGGGGACGTGCACCCCAGTAAGAGCCAGGCCAAGCCCACGCAGCTCTGCCCTCTCCCACCCGTCCCACACTCACCATCCGAGTCCTTCTGATTGGGGTTGGCGATGAGGCGGCAGTTGTCTGGGCCGGGAGCCATGTAGTCAGGGATGCCATCATTGTCATCGTCATTGTCACATTCATCCCCCAGCCCGTCGTTATCCGAGTCTAGCTGGGAGCTGTTGGGGATCTCGGCGCAGTTGTCCTTGGTGTCCTGATGCCCATCCCCATCACTGGGAGCAAGAACAGGGTCAGAGCGGTGCCACGAATAGGGGATCCCACAGCCTTGCCAACCCTGAAGAACCCATTGTCCCCCCTCCTCGATCCCTGAGCAGAGAACCCAGCTCTGCCCCCAGGGATGGGATGGCACAGGGAGGTCACCTGACAGCAGCATGGTCCCCACCTGTCCTCATTGGTGTCACAGATGTCTCCTACCAGGTCGCTGTCCATATCTGTCTGGAGGAGACCAGAACCCTAGTTCAGTGGAAACTCCAGGGCAAGGGGGCCCAGCTGTGCTGCAGAAGAACCCTCCACCCACCCTGACATATCAGGGTCCCCGCTCACCCTGGGTCCCCTGCCCCAGTCCCACCCATACCTGAGTGGGGTTGCTCATTTCAGGGCAACTGTCACAGGCATCCCCAACGCCGTCCTCATCCCGGTCTGTCTGCAGAGGGTTGGGCACCTTGGGGCAGTTATCCAGCATGTTGGGAATCCCTGCAAGGACAGCACTGGGTGGATGCCCCCACCCCACCACAAGGTATGACAGCATCTCAGCTGTGCAGTCAGCCTTGGCCCACGCAGGCAGGCCAGCCCCAAGAACTGCTCACCATCCCCATCGATGTCATTGTCACACGCGTCCCCCTCGCCGTTACTGTCTGTGTCCCGCTGGTCGTTATTGGGCACGTTGGGGCAGTTATCACAGGCGTCCCCAAAGGAGTCGGTGTCCGAGTTCTGCTGGTCCTTGTTGGGGAAGAGCCGGCAGTTGTCCTGTGGAGAAGAGGATAGGGATGCCCGTGCTGCTGTGGCTGGCAGACAAGAGGTCCAGTGAGGACCATCCCAAAGCCACAAGCCTGAAGAACCCCAAAAGTATCTTGAAGACTCCTGCCCGGAACAGCTCCCAGAGCCACAAGCACCGCCCTCCTGCCCAGCACAGCCACCTCCACATTCTTGATGCCATCACCATCGGCATCATCATCACACTGGTCCCCGATGCCGTCATTGTCAGCGTCCTCCTGCCCCGAATTCGGTGTCAGGCGGCAGTTGTCCTGCAGGCACAGACAGTGTTAAAGATGGGGACGAGATAAGGGCTGAAGAACAACCCTGCCCAAGGGTGCTGCCCCCACTCTCCAGGAGCCCACCTGCTTGCAGTGCTTGTTATTGTCTATGCAGGGCAGGGGCTCATCTGGGTAGCCATCCAGGTCTGTGTCTTGCCCGCACACGTTGCCATTGCCAGCCCAGCCCACGTTGCACTGAAGAAAGAAGAATCAGGGGCTGGGAAGTGGGGGAAGGGTCCATGCGGCTCATGCCCCCTGCACCCTCCCACTTCTCTCTCCTCCTGCCCCAGTCCTCCACTCACTGCACAGGAAATTTCACCGTTCCTCTCGAACACGCAGAAGCCGTTGATGTCACAGGGGTTGGAGGTGGGAGTGCTGCAGGACTTCTGTGGGATGCAGCCGGACGTTTGATTGCCCACAAACCCCGACTTGCAGGGACCACACTTGTAGGACCCCTGGGTGAGAGAGAGCAGGGGAAGGATTAGGGGAGCAGAGTGGCCCCAGATGCCAGGCAGGGGAATGGGACAACTCTGCTCACCAGCGTGTTGGTGCAGATGGAGTTGGGGTCACAGCCCCCGTTGTTCCCATCGTTGCATTCATCAATATCCGTGCAAACCTGCGAGCAGCACCGGAGAAACCCTCACCCAGGGCCTTGCCCTGCCTGCAGCTCTGCCCATTCCTGTCCCAGGAAAGCTGCCCTCCTGTGGCAGGCACAGCATCCTCCACCCATCCCGGGAGCTCCCACGGGGAGCCGGAGGATGCCCACGGCATCGCACTCACCTGCTTGCTGGCCCTCGCGTAATCGGCCCCCACTCCAGAGACGGTGTTTCCCCGATAGCCACGGGGACAGGGTTCGCAGCGGAAGCCCGGGGCTGTGTTGATGCACTTAGAGCCGGGGAAGCAGGGGTTGGCATGAGCGCACTGCCATGGGAAGAGAGACAGGCTTCGCCCTCAGGCACGGCACCCTGCCCGTTGGGGTAGCCACTGCCCTGGGGCATCCTGACTCCAGGACATATGCAGAGAGGTGAAACATCTGCCCGCAGCACTCTGGCAGCGCTAGGGCTGC
This sequence comes from Corythornis vintsioides, assembly GCA_025447755.1. Taxonomy (NCBI): domain Eukaryota; kingdom Metazoa; phylum Chordata; class Aves; order Coraciiformes; family Alcedinidae; genus Corythornis; species Corythornis vintsioides. Next base: position 16,477 of record JAOEGS010014281.1, read on the forward strand.
TGTCCCATGCCAGGAGCATGCCCACCTCATCGATGTCCACACAGTGTGTGCCGTTGCCCTCCAGCCCCGGCGGGCAGGGCCCGCAGCGGTACCCAGGGTACTCGTATGTCTCCATGCAGTCCACGCCGCTGAAGCAGGGATTGGGGTTGCAGCGGGACCGGTGCTCATGGAAGCCTAGGAAGAGGAGGGATGGAGAGGGAGTGAGATGGGGTGGCCTTTTGCTCCCTGAGGTGGGAGCAGAGCCTCCCCAGCACTCACCGCAGACCTGGCACTCCATGATGGTGTTGCGGATCAGCGACATCTCCTTCACCTGCGAGGCAGAAGAGCATGGAGCTTCAGGGGGATGCAGTGTACTAGCTGGCACCATGCTCTTGGGAGATCCAGACCGGGGAGAGTAGATACTGCCCCACCATCTCACCTGGTCCCTGATGTCTTCCCGCAGCTCAGTCAGAACCCGGTTGAAGAGGGTTAGCTGTGTGACCAGTGCCTTGGTCTGCTCACCTGCCAGGAGCAGAAAGGACAGGGTCAGCCTGAGGACAAACGCAGCCTCTCAGGGATGTGGGTGGATCAAACAGCCAATGTCCTCGTCTTCCTCCATCATCCACACAGGACCCCTTCTCTTGCAGCACATCCCATGCCCTCTAATGCACCTCACCCTGGGCCCCTGAGACAGGCTGTGAAGGGGTTTCTGCCTCTGTGGAACCCCACACGCTGCCATCACATTCACACCAGGGAAAGGGGGAAGCAGAGCAGGGACTTACCCAGGATGGAGGCCAGCACACTTGTCACTGCAAGGAGAGAGACGAGATATTAACAAATGCTGCCATCAAAGCCCAGCAGGGTCACCTTGTATGGTTGCTCCTGGTCAGTACGTGCACAACACAAGAGCTCCCACCTATCTGGGGACACCTGGACTGGGAGAGGAGTACCCCTTTGTGTAGCCTTTTGTCACCCCAAACCTCCATGTGCCACAGCACATAACATATAAGATGCCATAAGCCCTCCCCACTGCCCCTTCTTGGTGCAAGGGGTGGATGTGCCATTACCTGCGCTGTGAATGGACTCATCTCCTTGGAACGGGCACTCGCTCAGGGCCCCGACACGGCTCATAGAGCCTCCCAGGATCAGCTTCATCGACTCCACAAACCCCTGCCATACGAGAGGAGATGCAGTCAGCCATGGGGAGGAGGCTCTACCTGCCCCCATTGGCATGGCTGGGGTCCCAGCACTCACCTGCATCCTCTGGTAGGCCTTCTGTCCTGTGCGCACCTCGATGGACTCCACCTCTGCCAGAGGGATCTCTGACAGCTTGGGGAGCCCCACACTGGAGTCCATCTGCTTGCAGTCGACGTAGAGCTCCACGGTCAGCATGTCCCCACGCAGCCCGCTCAGGCGCACGATGACTGTGTGGCTCTGCCCGTCCGCCACATGCGCGTGCTGGAGGTTGACCGAGTGCAGCTTGTTGTCTTCCCGCAGGTAGCGCACCAGGACTGTGAAGTGGGGAAGGGGCTGTCAACAATCCCCCTGCAGCCCCCTGGAACCACCATGCACCTGCTGTTCTCCCCAGTGGGTCCCTCAGATGGCGGAAGCTCAGCCCCTGTTTCTCTCTGATCCTCAGGGCAAGTCCAGGATCAGCACATCTCCATACAGCAGGCACCCACCTTTGTTGATTTTCCCCACTACGGAGACCTCCAACCACCTCGTGTTGTCCTTCTTGGAGTAGAGGCCGAAGAGGGTCCCCCCCTGCTTGGGGGGCAGGCGGAAGGTGGAGAGAAGGTAAACGTCGTTAACGGTCAGGAGCTCCATCCGGATCTTGTGCGTGATGCTGGCCATCTGCCGGGCCTCGCTCACCATCAGCAGGTCGATGACTGCGGGACACAAGCACCGGAGTTGCATCCTGACAGGCAGCTGTAGCCCCGGCCGCAGGAGCGCGGAGATTACCCGGTGCGGGGCACCGCTGCCCGGCCCGCTGCCAGCACGGCCAGACCGACCGAGGGGACGGGGAGGGGACAAGGGTGTCCCTGGGCCGCCGGGCCCGGGGGGGCTGGGGAAGCCCCGAGGGCTCTGGGCCCCGCCCAGCCCCGGCCCCGCGCGGTGGCGCTCCAGTACCGGTGGCCGCACCGCCGAGAGGGACCCTTGGAGCCCCCGCCACGGGCGGGACTGGTGGCCCAGAGGGGTCCCCGGGCCGCGGCTTACTCTGCTCCCTCACTCCGCAACCGAGGCTTCCCCGCGGGGGCAGCCACAGCGTCCCGCCAGCCCCGAGTATCCCGCAGCCGGGAAGGGGCAGGGCAGGGCTGAGCGAACCCGCCGGGTCGCGGAGCGGGGACGTAGCTCGCGGGGTGTTTCGAAGCAACTCCCCGCAACCGGCCGTGACGGACGGCGCGAAGCAGCGACCGCGGCCGCCCCGCCAAGTCGCCTGGAGGGATGACCCGACCCTCGGCACCGGCCCAGGACACTACCGGGAAGCACGGAGAGCCCAGTCCCGCCGCCGCACGGGTGTCCGCTACGTGAAACGGGGCAGACCGCGAGAAGTCCGGGCGCCGGGGCAAGCCCCAGCCGCGCACCGCGGCCCCGGGAGTCCCCCGCTGACCCGCGCGGCGCGATTGGAGCCCTCCCGCCGCCCCGTGCCCACACCGGGATCGGAGTCCAGGCGGAGACAGCGGCTCCTTGCCCCGAGCTGTCCCCGGGACAGAGTCTGCCCTGGGGTGTGCCAGCGGCCGCCCTGAGCTCCGGGGATAAACGACCCTCTGTCCTCCCCGCTGCCCACAATCCTGCTACCAGACCTCCCGGAGTGAACGGAGCCGCTGTCAGCGGTCCCGGGCCGGGTAGCGGGGCCAGAGAGTGGAGCGGGGGGCACTCCAGCCGTCGCCGCCCGGTTGGCAGCGGGGCCGGGCGTCTCGTTCGCCTCGCCCCGTCGGGGCCGCCCCGCCGCCGCTCCAGGCCCGGCCCGAAGCAGCCTTACCGTGCAGCCCCGGGCGAACAGCGGCGGCAGCGCCCAGCAGGAGCAGCGCCAAGAGCGCACCGAGCGCCGGGTCCCCCGCGGCCACCGGTGCCCCCATGCTGCCGGTTGCCGCCGGTGCGGAGCGGAGCGCGGCGGGGCGGGGTGGCGCGATCGGGGAGGGGCCGGCGCTGCCGGCAAGGAGGAAACAAAGAGCCGTCAATCACGGGGCGCGCATCCCGGGGACCCCGGCGGGAGCTCTGCCGTGGCGGCCCGGCCGCAGCCCCGCCGACGGAGGGGAGCGGGGCTGGGGGCACCGGGCCCGGGGCTGCGGAGGACCCACCGGCCGCTCTGGCGCTGCCCAGCCTCGGGCGCGGCTCCCACTCACAGAAATTGAGTGTGGCAGGCGCCGGTTCACCGGGAGGTCAGGCAGTCTGGGGCCGCCTCCTACGAGCCAGAGCCGCCCCAGCAGCACCGGAGCATCCCAGCCCGGGAAACCGCTGAATACAGCCAGAGGTGCCCCACGCTGCGGTGCCAGCCCCCGGGGCGGGTGGTGTTACTCGAGCAGGCGGAGCCCCCGAGCCGGGCGGCGATTCCCGTGCGGGAGTAGAGTGAGTGCGGCCAGCACGCCTGGAGAGCCCTCAGCGCCGGGACCTGGCCCAAGCCTCGGAGCAACAAGATGAGCTCATCCCGGGAGCGCATCCCGAGGTTGTGTGGAGTGGGTTTGCCGAAGGAGCCCGCCCCGTGCCTTGGGGCGGCAGCGGGAAGCACCCGGTTCGGTCCGTGGCGCCAGTGCCCGCTGCACAGCACGGGGATGCTCGGGCTGGCCGAGCTGCTCCCCGCTGAGCGCTGGCCGTGGCGGGCGGGCAGCCTGCGGCTCCCCGACCGTGTTTACTCCTGTTTCCCCCGGCTCCATAACAACGGACCGAGCCCAGCCCCGGGGCCGCCCCAACCCTGGGGCTGCCTCAGTCCCGCTCGCCCGGCCCCACGCCAGCGGTTAGGCGGGCGCCAGCGGCCCCGAGTACCACGGGGAACGGGGAGGCGGATCCCGAGCTCTCCCCCCCGCAACCCCGCCTCTGTTTCCACCCGTTTCCTCTCCATGGAAACGTGCGGGACGCAGCGGTGCGGAGCCGTGGGATACGGAGCGGGACAGAGCGTAGGTCCCGGCCTCAAGGCTTCGGGCGGCGCAGGCATCCCCATTCCGACAGCTCCGCTCCGCCGCTCCCGGGCACGACGCGTCCCCGCACGGGCGCTGCGCGAGCCGCCGGTGGCGGAGCCGCCCCGCGGGAGGGGGCGGGCGGAGCCGTCCCGTGTGGTTCCGGGTCGGGCGGGAAGATGGCGGCGCCCATGGAGCTGTTCTGCTGGGCTGGGGGCTGGGGGCTGCCGTCGGTGGACCCCGACTGTCTAGCCGTGCTGGTGAGCGGCGGCGGGACCGGGGGCGGCGGCGGGGCCGGGGTCGTTGATCCCGCTTGGGCGAAGCTCCTCTCCCACCGCTCTCCTCTCTTGCAGACTTACGCGCGGTTCACCGGGGCTCCGCTGAAGGTGCACCGGGTCACCAGCCCCTGGAGGAGCCCCTCCGGTAGGAGCTCCCCGCCAGGCGACCGGCGCCAGCACCGCCTGGCAATCCGGGAGTACCCAGCTCTCTGTACCGGCACCGTCTGCAGCCCCCTGCCCCATGGCACCACCTTGCCCCATCGCACAACCCCCTCACCCCATTGCACCCCCTCATCCCATAGCACCCCTCCTGCTCCGTCGTGCCCCCCGGCCCCGTCGCACACTTTCCTCCCCCCATTGCACCTGCCTTATCCCCGTGCACTCCCATGACACTCCCATCACCTCTCCTGCACCCCTGCCCCCCTTTATGTGCTCCCCACCCCTCTGTGTGCACCCACTCCCTGTGCTTTGTGCCCTCTCACCTGCGCCTGGGCACCCTTCACCCCGACACAGCCCCCCTCCCTCACCCCTCACCCACAGCAGGATGGCACCCTGGGTACCACCGCCTGCAGCCACCCCTCTCCCTGCCCGCAGGGTGCCTGCCAGCACTGAAGACCCGGGACGAGGGCACCATCTCCAAAACGCAGCAGATCATAACTCACCTCAGGAAACAGGTGTGTGTGGGGGGGTGGTGGTGGAGAGGGGCACCCTCTGCCCCAGGCTGGAGAGCCCCCCGAGAAGGAAGGGGCATTGGTCGTGCTTGCCCAAGAGGCACGGGCAGCGTTTTGACTCTTCCCGGCTGAGTCAAGCCTGTCGTGCCCACAGAAGTACAACGCTGACTACGACCTCTCGGCCACGCAAGGGGCGGACACGCTGGCCTTCGTGTCCCTGCTGGAGGAGAAGCTGCTGCCAGTGCTGGTGAGGTTGCCTGTGGAGACGCTTCAGGATGGGGGGACACGGGGGGAGGTCACCTCGCCAAGGACTGGATCCGCTCCCAGGAGCGATACCTGTGGGCTTCGGTGTGCATCTACCTGCCAGGGGAGCCAGTGCAGACAGCAAAATCCCAGGGCCTTGGAGCATCAGTGGCAGGGACCCGGGTGCCAGGGGTCTTGTGTGGCAGCGTTGGGTGGGTTGTGCAGCTGGGGCTGGGGTCTGGCCTCGACCCTGATGCTTCCTCAGCACCTCGGGGGCAGCAACTCTTGTGTTGGGGTGCACGGTGCCTATGTGAGCATGGCACCTGCTGAGGAGCACGAGCTCCACAGTGCCCAACAAGGCAAAAGCTGTGTTTGCTCCAGCCCTGCCACAGCCTGGGCTCAGCTTGCTCTCTGCTGCAGATCCACACCTTCTGGGTGGACGCAAAGAACTACGTGGAGCACACGCGGAAGTGGTACGCGGAAACAATTCCCTTCCCCCTGAACTTCTTCCTGCCCAACTGCATGCACAAGCAGCACCTGCAGCGGCTACAGCTCATGTGGGGAGATGGATACATGGAGGATGAGGAGAAGCTGGAGAAGGAGGTGAGGGGATGTGGTCTGAGCCTGGCAGCTTCTTGGTGGGTGCCTGGAGGGACTTACACGAGGCTTAAATTTTAACTGGGATCTGGGGTTCACCCTGATGGAGCAACCCCTTCTGGCTTAACTTAGCCCTGTGGCTATCTGCCATGTGGCCAGGTGGGTGACAACCCTCTGTCCTCCTCCAGCTGTACCGGGATGCTCGGGAATGCCTGACACTCCTGTCCCAGCGCCTTGGCTCGCAGAAGTTTTTCTTCGGAGACTCGTAGGTGGCCACAGGGGGCAGGTGGTCTGGGGCCTGAGAGCCTAAGAGACCCCTTGGTCTTGGTTGGGGTGCTTGGTTAGGGGTTAGACAGGCTCACAGGGGATGATGCCCTCCCAGCACGGGGAACGGGCAACAGGAATTAAGGGTGTGGAGCTGCCACCAGCCCCAACATCTGTTTCCCTGTCTCTTGATGGAGCTGCTCTGGGATGCATCCTGCACCTCAGGGGGCTGCAGGCATAGAGCCCTCCCAAGGAGGAGAAGCTGCTTGCTGTCCCCTGGGTGGTGGCTGATGTATCCAAGTGGCTTTGGTGGGGACCATGGGAGGGGGGCAGGAGGGACTGTGGCTCAGTGCAGGTTTCTGTGCCCCAGGCCGGCCTCCCTCGATGCCTTCGTCTTCAGCCGCCTGGCGCCGCTCCTGAAGGCAAAGCTGCCCAACGGGAAACTGCAGCAGCACTTGAAGTCCCTGCAGAACCTGTGCAACTACTGCACCTCCATCCTCAGCCTCTACTTCCCCTGGGATGGAGGTGAGACGCATCCCCCCCCCCAGTCTCACCCTGTGGGCTCAAGGTGACCTGTCCCCCCTTCACAACCTCGCTCTGCCCTTCCTCCCCGCAAGGTGATCCCCCATCCAGTGCCCCGCGGGCTGCGGGTGCCGAGAGCAGTGATGCAGAGGAGGACCCCCACAAACGGCGCAACCAGCTGCTCTCAGTGCTGGTGGGGCTGGTGGCCATGCTGGGCTACGCCTTCCTGAGCGGCATAGTCTCCATCCAGCGTGGTGGCACGGGGCCAGCTGGCCGCCAGCCCATCGCCCTGGAGGAGGAGGAAGAGGAGGAGGAGGAGTGAAGAAATGCCACGCAACTTTTCCTCTTCTGATCCCTGGAAATGACTGTTTTTACACTGGGAGCCTGGTGGAATTGCTCCCTGAGGGTGCTTTGCTCCATGTCCTGCCGGGAATCACAGCCCTCTCCGCAGGGAGCCACGCCAATAAACCTCCCTTTCTCTGCCTGTGCCCTCTCATCCACACAGCGAGCTTGGGGGCCCTTCCCAGTTTCCCCATTTGCACAGACTGGAACGTTGCAGTGGGCACCAATGTGCCACCCCCTTGCCTGTCCTGCTCTGCCCTGGTATCCCAGATCCTCGTCCTTCCTGCTGTTGTCCTCTCTGGGGATGGGGGGAAGGGGAAGCTGGTGGGATTTTTGGTTCCTAAAAGTATCTGTGAGCATCTGTGATGGTCCCCAGCCAGCTGCCTGCCACAGCAACGGAGCCCCAGGCCCCGCAGCAGGATGGATCCCCATCGTGGGATGGGTAGGGGACACACAGGCAGGGACACCCAGAGCCCAGCTCCCTGCAGCAGCACAGCCCTGGCAGGAATCCCTCTGTCTCTGGCAGCCCTGGTTTCTCCTCCACACCCATCAGCAGCGGGGTAGTTCCTCGCAGCCGGAACGGCCAAGAGTGCCGAGCGCCGCTTGGCAAGCGTTGGCCCAGGGCACATGGCCCACGGAGCGAGGCCCGGGGCTGGGGCTGGCACCCCAGCCACCCCGTACCCCGGCAGAGCCGCGCTGCTCGCGGGCTGCCGTCCCAGGGGGGCTCGGGGCCGGGGCTGGCCGCGCGGCTGCGGGTTCCTCTGGCCGCTGCCGGGAGCGCGGAGATGGAAACTGCGGCGCCGGGCCAGGCTGGCCGGCTGAGGGCGGCACACAGCCCTCGCTTCTTCCACCAGCGACGGCCCGACACGGCTGCAGGCATCCTGAAGGGCTAAGCTCCATCGATGCGCACCCCCTGTCCACCCCCTGTGGTTGTGATGGCTGGGGAAGGGGCTCCGGCGTTGTGCCGGGAGCGGAGCCGTGGTGCTGTGCCAGGGCAGGCTGTGGAGCCTCCCCCACACTGGCCCAGTTCAAGGGGCCCCACCGGGAGGGGGATGACTCAGTGCAGCCCCCCCCCGTGCCTGCTCCCCCATAACGTCACTCGGGAAGTATGTGCCCGCTGCTCCCGGTTCCCATTAACTGGGGTGGGGGGGCCGATGGCTGCTCCGTCAGGAGAAACCACAGCACGTGGCTGCCTGCTCCGGCTGGGAGGAGAAGCTGAGGCTGCCGACACCGGGGCCGTGCTCTAAATCCCAGCTGTGGGTAAAGGTTTCTGCCGGCCCCAGGTCCCTGTCAGCTTCTGGCCCCTGCCCTGGCAAGGGGATGCTGCCCCTCAGGGTGACATCCCCGTGCTGCACAGACCAGGTCCCTCCAGGAACGCAGGCAGAGGCAGAATGGGACCTCATGGTGCTCAGCAGGTATTGCTGGCCCCAAACCTGCCTCCTCCTTTGCTCCTGGAACGGTCCTGATCGCTTAGTGGGCTGCAAGGGGAGGGCAGAGTGGACACAGGCAAGGTTGTAGAAAAGTTGTTTATGAAAACACCTAGAAAAGAGCAGGCCCTTGGATCAAACAGGTCCCCAGCCTCACACAGGGGCCCGTCCCCAAGCTCTCCACCAGCACACGCTCCCAGTGCTGGCACCTCCGTCCTCTGCCTGCCACGGCCACGCTAGGCTGGCTGCTTCCACAGGAATGTCTGGATAGAGTCACTGGGAGCCACGGCCTCGATGAAGCCGACACGTGGGTCGGAGATCCCGAAAGCCACGTCCACATTGGAGCTGTGGGGATGCAGAAGGACATGAAGGGTCAGAGGGGGCAGCTGGGGTTTGAGCTGGGGTGTGAGGCTGAGGCACTCACCGGTTCAGAACCACCAGGACGACGGCGCCGTCAGGGCGCAGGAAAGCCGAGTGCTCTAGATCACACTGGTGGCACTTCTTGGAGACAGCCAGTCCCACGCGCTGCGAGCCCTCGGGGATGAACTTGCTGCAGGGACAGGGGCCTGAGCGTGGTGCCCAGGATGGTGGCTGGAGCCAGCACCGGGGTCCAGCAGCCCCTTATCAGCCACCCCTGGCCCTGACCCACCTGAAGTGCCCCAGGTGGTAGAACATGGGCTGCTTGTAGAAGATGTCCTTGCTGCTGTCCACTATGACAGGGCTGTCCACATAGTTCTTGCTCCAATTGGGACCCCCCTTCAGGTCCAGGGCCAGGTTCCAGTCGGTCCAACCCGTCACATAGTTGTTGAGGTTCTGTGGAGCAGGTGACCGTGCTGAGTGGTGGGTGGGCACAGGGGGTGGTCAGTGTATCAGCAGCCCCTGCTGAGCCCTACCGTCAGGATGCTGTGGCTGTACTTGCTCCCACGGTCCCAGCCACCCAGCACCACCCTGGGCTCCCAGAAGTAGGAGCCAGTGGAGGCCTCCGTGGAGAGGAGGAAATAGTCTGGGAAGAGGTGATGGGTGATGGACAGAGTAAGGTCGATGGGTGCCAGGAAGTCCAGGTACCAATGGATGCCAATGCCACTGATGTAGCTGGCGGCCACAGGGTCTTTGAGGACCTGGCAGGAGAAAGGTGTCACCGGTGACCAGAGCTGGGAGAGCTACCGTGGGGCCAGGAGAGCCACCCTGAGTACTCACCACCTGGGCCCAGTAAGGCAGCATCACCCTCTGGTCGTCCAAGATGATGAGCTGGACGTGGCGATGGGAGCTGTTGGCCAGCGCGGGGCCCAGGTCCTGGGCAATGAAATCCCTCTGGTGCTCAGGGGAGAAGCCCAGGCACTGGAAGGGGTAGAAAACGATCTCACCGGCCGTGGGCTCGTTCCCTGCCGTCACTGCCCAGAAGGTCAGGTTGTACTTGGCGTATTCGTCCAGGAACCTGGGTGTGGGGGCATGTGGTGAACAGCCCCATTGCGGCAGCACCAGGCCCAGCCCCCAGCAAGGTGACCCTCCCTGCCCACCGTGCTCCCAAAGCCCCTCACCGGATGAAGTACTTGGCCCAGGCCTGGTGGTATTTGTCCCCAGGACTGCCCTTCAGCGTCCCCCTGCCTGTCATCGCACCGTTGGTCTTCATCCAGACCGGGGAGGTCCAGGGACTGGCGTACAGCGAGAGTGGACGCTTGGCCATCGCCTGAGCTGCCTGGAGGATGGGGATCTGGGGAAAACGGGTGGCAGTGAGCTCTCTGGGTCTGCCCCAGTGCCAGCATCACAGCAGCAGGATGAGTCCTCTCCTTTCCCATCAGCAGAAAGATGCTTTGCTTTCCCAGCCCATCCCAACCTGTCCTGTCCCTCCCAGGCTGCAGCCTCAACACCTTGGGCTCGCCCTGCAGGACTCACCTTCATCCGCGTGTCCTCCTCTGTCAGGTTGAAGTGCTTCAGGTCAAAGTCACCCTCTGCGTCAGCATAGGTGTACAGGCGGACAGAGAAGTCGGTGCTGGCCATGGGGACACGGATGAGGTTGTACTCAATGCCTGGGGACAGGGCAGATGGTGATGGGCATCCTTGACTCAAGAGGTCACAGCCCCACAGCTTCCAGCAGCCCCAGCCCTTCAGCACAAGTCCCAGCAGCCAGATCCTGAGTGGAGGAGGATGGACAGATCAACCCCCCCTGCCAGCTGCATCCCCCACCCCCAGGCTCACCTTCCTCAGAGAAATAGGAGCGAAGCAGGTGGTTCTGGGCATCCTTGGACAGGGACTGGATGTTGATGGCAGCCGAGTCTGTGACGGAGCCACCAAAGCCCTTCACCTTCTGGAACCGCTGCGCTGTGTCCAGGGTGAGGTGGAAATCTACAGTGGTGGGGGGGACACAAGTGTCATCTCAGCCGCTGGGCAGAGACAGACCCTTCCCCAGGGTGCAGGCAGGTGGCTGGCTCTGGTGGGTACCTGGGGTCTCGGCGTTGTGCTGGAAGCTCCCCGCGCTGCGCTCCAGCCGCTTGCCAGCCTTGCTGCTCTCGTACTTGACGTAGGTGCCCGGGGCTGGCAGGACTAGGGGGTCCAGCGTGTCGCAGTACCTGGCACTGCAGACACACACCAGCGAGCCGTGCCCGAAGTCCTTGGCATCGCAGGGATGGCCACCTGCAGCAGGAGGAGAGACCGGGCAGGCACAGAGGGCTCTGCTCACCCCTCTGACCCACCCCAGACACCAAACCCACCGACTTTCCTGCCCCAAACCTCAGCTCGGGGACACAGCACCTGCACTTACCTGATGCCCGCAATGCTGCCTGCACCAGCAGGAGCCAGCCCAGGACACCGGCATGCCCAGGCCCCATGGCACCCTTGCTGCAGCACGGCTCAGACGGACACTGATGGTGAGCACCAGGGCTGGGAATGGGGTAGTGGGTATCAGCAACCAGAGACCCAGAGCAGCAACAGCCCCAGCCTCCTGGGGCATGTGCTGCCCCGTGGCCACCAGTCATGTGTTCCCAGCCACCCACGCTGGCTGTACCCAGCAGCTTGGTTCACTCCCATTGCTTCCCTCCCACTCCTTCTCTTCCTTGCTAGTCCCATGCCTGTGCTTTGCCATGCCAAGCCATGCCACTCCACGTGTCTCCGGTGCCTCCCGAGCCATGGCCAGGAGCAAACAGCTCCACACTCCCAATACCATGAATGTGGCAGCTGGGGCTTGCCCAACCAGAGTGGTTTGGTGCTCAAGCCTCTGGTTCAGAGGGGTCTTGCATTTCCCTGCTCTCTGGGGGTGCTCCTGCCCTACCCTCTCCTTCCCATGATACTGGGTAAGCAGCTTCTTGCCAAGGGCACAGGAGGAGCCACATCTGTGCCTCAGGACCCTGGTGCCAGGCTGCTATTCCCGGGCAGAGGAAGGTGAGAGTGGGACAGCACCAGCTCACTGCTCCCTGAGACTATGGTAGGGACCTGGGCCAGGCAGGCTGTCCCTCCATTGCCTCCTGCTCTCTGCCCCTGGGAGGGTTTGGGGGCTGATGCCCAGCATCAGGGTACTCACCTACTGCCAGAAAACTCTCCTGCTGTTTCTCTGCCGGGCGTGGAGCAGTTGGACGTGGAGCAGCTGGACGGCAGCACCTGCTTTCGGGCTGTGAGTGGTAGGAGGTGACGGTGTCTGGTGGAGCAGGAAAGGTGAGTCTGGGAGAGAGAACAGCTTATGGGACTCTGTGCTTATGAAGAGGAGCCTGAGGATAATTTTGCAACCTTGCTCCAATGAGAGCTTTCAACACTTGCTGCAGCATTTGCAAAGCTCTCCTGAAACCTGTCCTGGTGGCCAGAGGGAAGCTGGGAGGGTGGGATACCCACCAGCCCTGCAAGTGCCTCCAGCACCCCAGACAGGACCCCTCGCAGCCCCCTCCACCCAGCCCCAGTGCAGTGCTCCCCTTGTAATGAGTCCCATGGAAGCAGCTTGCTCTCCCCAGATGCCCTTGGACAGGGATAGGGCAACCTGTGCCCACCCAGGCATCCCCCGTGGGGTCCTGTGGCTGCTTGGCCTCAGGTCCTGCTGGGCAGTGGCTTGGCTTTCCCACCAGCACAGGCAAGTTCTGTCTGCAGCCAGTGCAGCAGCCCCAGCCCACGCCCTGCCTGGGGCTGCACCAGCAACTTCCCTGGCGTGGGCAGAAGCCCTGCCAGGGCCATGGACAACCCCGTGAGCAGCCGACCACAGCTGGGGAACCTGCACCCCACTCCTCACCACCCAAAAGTGACGGGTTCTGCCCACTGAGGTCCCACTCTCCAGCTGCGGGGCTGTGTCCCCCACACTTTGAGCCCCACGCCCACAGCCAGGCTGGGTGGAGCGGGCTGAGGCAGTTTATCATCCGTAAAACCAGTCTGGGCTCTGCACTTTCTAATTTGGGATCCCGCCTAATTGCAGGCACTTGCCCATCAGGAGAAACAGGAGCAGGGCAGAGCCCTGGGAAAGGCAGCGCCTGCCCAGCTTGGCCCTGGTGGCCCCCAGATGCCACTCGTGGGGGTGGCCAGGGAGGCAGCTCCTCTCCCAGCTACCACTTCATAGAATCACTGACTGGTGCGGGCTGGAAGGGACCTCTGGAGTTCATCAAGTCCAACTCCCTGCCAGAGCAGGATCAGCCAGGGCAGGTCACTCCGGAACAGATCCAGGTGGGTTTGGAATGTCTCCAGAGGGAGCCCCACAACCTCTCTGGGCAGCCCATTTCACTATTCTGCTACCCTCACCATGAAGAAGCTTTTTCTCATATTTATGTGGAACATAAATATTTATGTGGAATATCTGGGCCAGTGCTACCCAATAAAAGCAGAGGACAAGCTCCATGAACAGGGCTGAGATGGAGACTGGTGCCACCTTCATGCCACACTCAAAAAAAAAAATAGCTGTTAAACCATTTTTTCCCCCTTCTCCTGACATCAGCAACTCTGCAGCTCACACACAAGGGGAATTTGCCAAGGAGCACTCTGGCTTTCTCATTCCAGGACTTCAAAGATGCTAGTAACGTTCCCAAAGGCTGGAGCAAGCAAAGACTGTAACTGGTATTTAAAGAGAGCAAACAGGACTGCCAGGTACTTGTGGGCAGCCAGCTTGGTGTCAGCCACAGCCAGAATAGAGGGGAGTCTGTCTGGAGGCCACACCAGTGGAGGGTGGCTGGATGGGGCCAGTGGCTGGAACTGAGGAGGAGATGGCATCAACCTCATCTGTCCTGAGGGCTGGTGGATGGGGACACACTTAATGGACTCAGCTTTTTCCTTGGCGTCTGGCCTGGTGCAACATTTTGATTCAGACAAGAGGAAAAAAATAAAACTAATAATTAAAAAAAAATAAAATAGAATGTGCTGGGGAAAGCCAAGAGAACATATGAAATGAATTGAGAGCTGGCAAGCAGCACAGGCTGCAGCTGCAGAGATAAACAAGGCGGCCACACGCGGGGCCAGGGGGGTGTGCAGCCCCCCCCACCCCCCTCAGGGGCACCCCCACACCCTTCGCCTCCTCCCCGGGGGAGCCTGGGCGCTTGCTGGGGCCGCCGAGGAAGCAGGGCCAGGGACGGCGCGTTCTGGAGGGAGCACGTCACGGCTTTACTTGGCACCCAGGGCACACGGGGAGGTTTGGAGGGAGCCACGTGTGGGAGAGTGGTCCAGGAGACGGCGCAGCAGGAGCTTTCACAGAAGCACAGGATGTTAGGGGTTGGAAGGGACCTTGAAACATCATCCAGTCCAACCCCCCCCCCAACCCCCCGCCAGAGCAGGGTCACCCAGATCAGGTCACACAGGAACAGATCCAGGCGGGTTTGGAATGTCTCCAGAGGAGACTCCAGGGGGTTGGGGGTGCCAGGGAGGGAGGAGGGGAGGCTGGGAATGGCGAGCAGCAGCAGCCCTGGGGAAACCCCAGTGCTGGGAGCACACACAGCCCTTTGGATGGGTGGGGAGCAGGACCCCCGTGCCTTCCCACACCTCCAGCAGTGGGTCACCACCTCCATCCACCACTGAAGGATGACGGAAAATGTGGCGGAAGAGCTGCCACCCCTGGAGACCCCCAGCCACTCGGTGCCATCCCCAGCACTGCCCATCACTGCTGGCGCCACAGGTAGGTCTGGATGGAGTGAGCTGGAGCCACAGTCTCGATGAAACCAACAGCGGGGTCCCGAATCCCGAATGGCACATCCCAGCCAGACCTGGGGGGGGGAGGGGGTGAGAGGGACTGAGCTGAGCAGGTCAGCACGGGAGGGGTTGAGCATCCTTCTGCAACCCCCACCTCCCCCCAGCCTGGGCTGCACTGACCTGTTGAGGACCACCAGGACGAGGGCCCCGTCAGGGCGCACGACGGCCACGTGCTCCAGCGGGCAGACGAGGCACCGACGGCTGCTGTGCAGCCCCACGCGCTGAGAGCCCTCGGGGATGAACTTGCTGCAGGGAGAGGAGCAGGAGAAGGATTGCACCCGTGGCCTTGGGCTGGCAGCAGCACCCGAGCTGCCCTGTCTCTGACCCACCTGAAGTGTCCCATGTGGTAGAACATGGGCTGCTTGTAGAAGATGTCCTTGCTGCTGTCCACGATGACAGGGCTGTCCACATAGTTCTTCACCCAGTTGGGGCCCCCCTGCATGTCCAGGGCCAGGTTCCAGTCGGTCCAGCCAGACACAAAGTGGTTCAGAACCTGGGCAGGAGGGGAAGGGGGTGAGCAGGGATGAGCTGGGTCCCCAGTCCAGGGTGGGCAGTGCTGGGGGGGCTGTACCGTCAGGATGCTGTGGCTGTAGTGGTCTCCTCGCTCCCAGCAGCCCAGGGACACAGAGAAGCGGAAGGTGAGGAAGCCGCTGCAGGCCTCGGTGTAGAGGAGAAAATGGTTGGGGAACAGCTTGTGGGTGGCCTCCAGGCTGCAGCTGGCCGGGACAATGCTGTCCAGGTACCAGTGAACTCCCACACCAGCAACATAGTGGGCAGCAGTGGCATTGCCCAGCACCTGGGGGGGGGAGGGAGCAAAGGGGATGCCTCGCATCAGGGACACCAGCACCCTGAGCCCTGTGGGGACAGACACACCAACCCCACCTGGCAGCAGGGTGTCCTAGAGCCATCTGCCTTCCCTCTCACCCCCTCCCGTGGGCACCGAAGGCTCCTGCAACCCCCCTTCCTTCAGCACCTGCACCCCAAGCACCCTGGTGTGGCTCTGACAGCCTGCTGGGTACAGAGCAAAGGGGGTGTGGGGCAGACGTGCCCTTTGGTGGGCTTCTCACTGCCTGGTCCCCCGCCCAGGCTGGTCTTGCACCGTGACCCTGTCCAGTCACTGGGAGCTGCCAGCTTAAGACGCAGGAGGGACACGCTGCCCCTTCCCCTGAACCTCCCACCTCGCTGGAGTCAGGGGCAGGGCCAGGTTTGATTTCTTAATTTGAGGTGATTTCCCCCCAAACAGCTCCTCAGCATTGCGGAGGATGAGCCAAACCAGCCGAAACTCTGCCTGGGGAAGGTGCTGGTGTGGCAGGGAAGCCGGGGCGCGGATGCCACCTCCTGTCCCTGCTTCATCCCGGCAGGAGCGGAGGCGGCTGATGCCGAATTATCCGGCTCCCCATCCAGCAGACCCAGTTTGCCTCCTGCTCTGTCTAGGGTTGGGAGTGGCTGCTGGCTTAATTTCCAGCCAGAACCCGAGGCTTAGGTGGGACACGGAGCGGAGGGAGAGGAAAAAGGGCAGGGTGGCAGGTTTTGCTCTTCACCACTTTGGCCCAGTGCGGGAGGTGGATGCGCTGATCGTCCATGATGATGAGCTGGGTGGGGTGGGGGCTTCGGGCCAGCGCGGGGCCCAGGTCGTGGGCGACAAAGTCCCGCTGGTGTGCAGCGGTGAAGGCCACGCTGGGGAACTCAGGGGGGGTGAGGAGAGCTGCGAGGGGCTCATTCTGCGCTGTCACCGCCCAGAAGGTCACGTTGTGCTTGGCGTATTCGTCCAGGAACCTGGCACAGCAGTAAGGGGGCAGGGTTAGCTGTGCCAGCCACCCCAGCCCTCTCCCCATGGCCCTCTGCATCCCAACCCTGGGGGGGGAATGGTACTTGATGAAGTAGTTGGCCCAGGTTTTGTGGTACTTGTCCCCTGCCTGCCCCTTCAGGGTGCCCTTCCCACGGATATCCCCGTTACTCTTCATCCAGGCTGGGGGGGTCCAGGGACTGGCATACAGTGACAGTGACCACCTGGTCATGGCAGAGACACGGTGCAGGAGGGGGATCTGCAAGAGGGGACAGAGGGACCAGCTCAGTTCCAGGCAAAGCCGCCCCTGCAAGGCCACTTGTCTGAGAACAGGAGAAAGGGAAGCACTCAAGGGACCTCTATGGGGAATGGCAGCCTGTGAGTACCACCCCATGGCATGGTGCCCTGGCCCTGCCAGTGCCAACCAGAATGCGCCAGAACATGCCCCAGAGGAGGTGCCAGCTCCCACAGGCTGTCCCCACACACCCTGCCACCGGGCACGGGGCTCAACAGCACCCGGTCACAGGGGTCCCAGCACATGCAGGATTTCCAGCAGGACGGGTGACACGGTACCAAGAGAAATGCCTTCAGCCTCCTACCTTCATCTCCACATCCTCCTCTGCCAGCTTGAAGTGCTTCAGCTCGTAGTCATCGGGGACGTCGTTGTAGCTGTAGGGGCGCACGGAGAAGTCGCTGCAGGCCATGGGGAGCCGGATGAGGTTGTACTCGATCCCTGCGGAGCAGAAAAGGCAACGAGTGGCACCGAGGCAGGTGCCCGGGTGGGGATGGGATGCCCCTGCAGCGTGGATGGATGCAGTCACCCCCGGGGTCTCCATAGGCTGCCCCCCGCTTGCTGGTGCCCCCCATCGCTCACCGCTCTCAGAGAAGTAGGAGCGCAGCAGGTGGTCCTGGGCCGGCCGGGACAATGCCAGGATGTTCAGGGCAGCAGCGTCGGAGAGGGAGCCACCAAAGCCCTTCACGTGCTGGTACCGCGTGGAGATGTTGAGCGTCAGCAGCAGCCCTGCGAGGGAGACCTCAGCTCAGCTCGTGGTGCTCAGGGGGTCCTGGGGTTGCTCCCACCATCTGCAGCGGGTACCTGGGGCACGCAGGCTGTGCTGGAACCTTCCCTCGCTGCGCTCCAGCCGCTTGCCAGCCTTGCTGCTCTCGTACTTGACGTAGGTGCCCGGGGCTGGCAGGACCAGGGGGTCCAGCGTGTCGCAGTACGTGGCGTTGCAGACACACACCATGGCATCGCGGCCGAAGTACTTGGGGCTGCACGGCCGGGCGCCTGGAGGGGGCACGGGCAGCGTGGGGGCAGCTGCCAGCCTGGGGATGCATCCCCACCAGAGCTCTCCTGGCCGCCCCGGGCTGCTGCCTCTGCCCCCACACTCTGCACCCTGTCACCTCCCCGGACACCCAGGCTCCTGACCCTGCCTCAGGACACCTCAGCACCCAAGCCATGCCATCCCCTTGCCACCCCCCTGAGCTCACCTGCAGCCCAGGACACTGCCTGTAGCAGCAGCAGCAGCAGCAGAAGCCAGCCCAGGATGCCAACAACCTCCATGGCTCCTCCGTGTCCTCCCAGCTCTGGTGGGTCCTAGAGAGCAGAGCCTGCAAGTGGGGACACCCTCAGCCAAGGCAGGAGCAGAGGAGGGTGGAGGGGCAGACTCTGCTCCCCAGCTGGATTAGCACTGTCTCCTCTGCTCCCACTTCTCCTTCCCCTGCCAGGGAGCTCCTGCTGCACAGTCCATTCTGCCCCCCTAAAAAGGCCTTCACCTTGGAGGAAGGTGAATTGGGTCCATCCCTCCCAGAAGCCCACAGCCCACCCCTTCCACTCCAGCTGCACCCCAACCTGCACTGCTGCCAGCCTTCCTCCTCCTCAAGCAGCAGCTCCAGTCTCCCCACGTCACCTTTCCAGGCAGCCGCTTCGAGACCTCCCTTCGCAGCACACCCTCTCCCACCCCCACAGCTCCTCCTTGCCCTCCTCTTGGCCCGTACCTTCCACTAGTGTTAGACCTGGACCATCCTATGTCTCCTCGCCGTAGAGCTGGAGCCAGGGAACACCGTGTCCCCCTTGCTGTGCAGGGGCATCAGCCCCCACAGAGGAGAGACGGGGGCATCGTGCTGACAGCTCTTGGCTACACCAAAGGCCCATCAGCACAGAGAGATTCAGCGTGGGCAGCTCTGAGAACCCCCTGCAATGCTGGTTCCTTTCTTTGGTGGAGTGGGATCTGGATGAATCCCTGGAAGCACAGCAGAGCCAGCCGGAGCACTGGAGGCTGCCCTGCTAATAAGCAATAACAGCACCTTGGGCCATTTACCTCTGCCCATCACCCTAGCTCACCTGTGCCTGGTGACAAACCACTCCTGGAGCACTCCCCATTCCCTCTCAGTCCAAAGAGCCAGGATTGAACTGGGATGGCTCACCCAGGCACGCAGACACTGCCTGGTGCTGGTCACATCAGCCAGGACATGCTCCCATCACCGCAGGGGTGGCCCAAGGGGGACTGGGAGCAGCCAGGTCCCGGCCAGTGCTCCAGCTGCCCAAGAGCATCTCATGAGCAGCTCAGTTTCCCTCCACAGGGTTAAGCTGCTCCGTTAGCTCTCCCTCTCGGGGTGGAGCAGCACTAGATGACTAATTTTCTCCCTTTCTAGCAGATCAGATGCAGCAATTTGATTAATCAAAGTTCCTTCTGCCCTCCAGTGCTGCCCTACCACAGTCCCTGCCATAGTCCCAGCCACTGTCCCACACCTTGCTGCCACCTGGGGCCGAGACACAGGGTGCCCAGACCAGCTGCCATCAGAGAAGGGTCAGACAGGGACAGGCAGCCCCCAGTTCCGACTCACAGGGCAAACAGGCAGCCTGGGAAGGAAGTTCCTGGCCCTGGCCCTCTGCCTTGTGGGTCTCCCACCCCCAGCTCTGACTAACATGTCACCTGGCTGCTACACCCAGGCTAATAAGCCACAATTTTGGGGAGGGGTTAATGGGTCAGCCCCTGTTGCCCCACAGTGAGCAGTTGCCTCTCAGCCCACTGCCAGTCACCTGGAATGGCCTGGAAATCCCTCGCCTCCCCATGTGGGGGTCTGGCTCTGCCTGCCCCCCACCTAGACACAGCCCCAGAGCTGGCTCAACGCCCCACAGCCCCCCACCCCAAGCTCCTGGGAGCAACAACACTGCGGAGGCTGCTGGAGCTCATCCCTATCAGCACTGGCTGATAAGAGCTTCCTGCTGAGCAGGAAAAGTGAGACCCAGGGGAAGGGGAACGCCTTGGTATGGAGCAGGTGGCATGGGCTATGCTGGGCAGCCCCACCAAATCCTCTCAAAGTAGCTTCTTACTGGTGGTTCCATACCAAGAGGTTTCTCACGGTGCTCGAAGACATTCATGGTGCTGAAAACACTGGTGCCAAAGTGGGAGCCAGGTGTGCAGAGCCTCGATGCAGCGTCGTGGGGGCAGCTCAGGCTCCAGGGTCCTGCCAGGCAGCTGCACCTCAGCCCTGAGCATGGAGAGACCTGTCCCTTGATGGTGGTCACTGGTTCCAGACCAGCTGCTGGGGCGAGGGGTGGGTGTTGCCATCCCTCCAGCCCCAGCAGCCACCAGCCCATGTGCACCCCAAAATGAGCCAAAGCTTTGCACAAGAATTAATGAGCCAAGCCCAGCAACGTTGGAGGATTCGCCCCCTCTCCATTTAACCCAGAGCTAGTTAGTCCTTCCGAGCTGAGCAGAGCAGAGCACAGGGACGAGGGCACCAAGTCCTGGGGTGATTCAGCATCCGGCCATCAGCTTTTATTACCAGTGCCAGTAAAACCCTAGAGGAACCTGGTAAGTAAGAGCGTGGGAAATAAGCAGAGGAGTCGTCGGTCCTGGGCACAGGGAGGGTGGAAGGGGGACGGGAGAAGCAGGATGATGGAAGGGGGAATGCACCATCACTGCGATCCTGGAGAAATATTTCCCTCTTGTGGACAAACATAAAGAGCCTCGGGGCAGGATGCCCAGGGATGGCCCTGGCCCTCGGCCCAGACAGCTCTCTGCAGGGCGTGGACACCCGCCCAGCGCTGTGGGGTCCCAGGGCTCCTGCTCCAGAGCAGTTTCCTGGTGGCACTGTGGCACAGGGCACGCCAGCTTCCCAGAGAGACCCTGTCACAGGCTTCCCCACTGCCCTAGGCACTACTGGAGCCACACTGGGCTGTGCCCGGCCCACTCAGCATCGCTGCCACCAGCCCTGCCAGCGTGCCCAGGCTGCAGCCCGCTTGCCACGACCCCGCTGGGCCCAGCAGCCCCGGCCTCCCTTCCTCACCGCGCCTGCAATCGCAGCCTCCCTGCCCTAATCCTTGGCTCAGCACACCCTCCGAGCTCCCTCCCTCCTTCCTGGGTGTGCCCGGATTCAGCACCCACTCCTGGCTGGCCCTGTGCCCACTTGCTCAAGCTGCCCTGGCTCTGCAGCTGGTGCACCCTCAGCCCTCTCTGCCCCACTGCAGGTCTGAGGCAGCCTGGCCAGAGTCCCTGTTCCTGAAGAGCCTCAGAAGTTTATGGGTGCTCTGACCCCATCCAGATCCAGCTCCTACCCTGAACCCACCAAGCTAGAGCTGGTTCTACCTCCAGCCCTGACCTCAAGGCTGCCCCAGGACATCCACAAATTCCGCAGGCTCCCAGCCCAGCAGTGGCTGTGAGAGGCTCCAGCTTGGCAGGAAAAACACAGAAAGCTGAAGTTTGGCTGCAGTCCCTAGCCAGGGCTTCCACCAGGGCTGTTCAAGGTGTCCCCCTTCCTCCTGCTCCAAGACCAAAAGCATCTCTGTACAGGGTAAATCTAAGCTGCCTGCCAGCTCCTAAACATGCCCGTAAGGGCAGCAGCAGAGCGTCTGGCCTTGGCTCACCCCTGTGCCAGGCAGCACACTCTTGAAACTGGGAGCAGACCGGGTGTCTGGAGCGGCTCTCCAGCAGGGAGTTGGGGTGTAGGGGGGGGACCAGCAGCAGGGGTGGCCAGGGAGAGCAGCCATCACTCCACAGGGTTCCAGCTGCTCTGGACTACTCTTGGGATGCCTGTGGGCTCCGTGCCCAGGCGGCACCCAGTCACAGCACTCAGGAGCAGGGGAGGGACCTGGCCACTTCCAGCCACACACAGAGAGGCAGCATCAGCATTTAATGTCAGAGCATCAGAAAACAGCGTTCACAGGCTGCTGGATCTCCATGCCAAGGGGCACCGGTGCCCCCCAACCCTCACACGGTGCTCATGGGGCTGGTCCCTGCTCCAGCTCACCGACAGCCGGGCTCGGCCGCGGTGTGGACAGAGCTGAACCGGCGTCTCCGCCCTCCCGAGCCCCCGGGCAGCAGGGAGCTGCTCTCCTGGCCTGGCACAGTCCAGCCCCTGGCCAGCCATGGGTGTCCCTGCCCCGTCACTGCCGCTGCCACAGGTAGGTCTGGATGGAGTTGGCCGGAGCCAGGGCTGCAATGAGCCCGACCGTGTCAGCCAGCCCAAAGGTGATGTTCTGCGGGGACCTGGGGAGGGAGGAGTAGCAGGGAGGGGGTGTCAGCCCTGCAGCAGGTCCCCCGAGCACCAGCAGTGCACGAGGCCCAGTGGGATGAGCCACAGGCACGGCTTGGCAGGCCGGGTTGTGTCGCTCACCGATTCAGAACCACCACGACCATGGCACCGTCGGGGCGCAGGAAAGCCGTGTACTCCAGCTCTGTCTTCTTGGACTCTTTGGAGGCAACGAGCCCCACACGCTGGGAGCCCTCAGGGATGAACTTACTGCACAAGCACGAGGCAAACCCAGGAAGGAATTCAGACCCCAGAAGAGCTCCTGTCCAGTTCCCCTCCAGACAAGCTGCTCTTGCAACCACAGAGCTAAAGCCCAGGCAGCTGAGAGTGTCTCACGGGGCCCTGACCCACCTGAAGTGCCCCATGTGGTAGAACATGGGCTGCTTGTAGAAGATGCCTTCGCTGCTGTCCACGATGACAGGGCTGTCCACGTAGTTCTTCACCCAGTTGGGGCCCCCCTCCAGGTCCAGGGCCAGGTTCCAGTCGGTCCAGCCGGTCACGAAGTGGTTCAGGTTCTGCAACAGGACATCCCAGATGCTCAAGGAGTGGGGTGCCCACGGGAGCAGGAAAGCGCTAGCAGCCTCCCTAGGGCTGACATGCAGGGTGATGCGAGGCCCTCACCGTCAGGATGCTGTGGCTGTACTGGTTTCCCCGTTCCCAGCAGCCCAGGATCACATCCCTCTCCCAGAAGTGGGCCCCAATGCAAGCCTCAGTGGCCAGGATGAAGTAGTCAGGGAAGCGCTCATGAGTGGGCACCACCGTGTCCTGTATGGGACCGATGAAGTCCAGATACCAGTGGATGCCGATACCGTGGATGTAGCGAGCTGCCTCTTCATCTTCCAGGACCTGGCAGGAGGAAACGTTGGCCACCACCAGGTCCCTCAGGGTAGAGAGCCAGTGAACCAGCCCTGGGGCTGGAGGATGGAGCGGACGGGCTGTGCACAGGGACGTGCTGTGCCAGGGGGATTGGTGCTCTGCCTCGCCAGGCTGCACTCACCACTTTGGCCCAGTGTGGGAGGTGGAGCCGGTTGTCGTCCAGGATGATGAGCTGGACGTGGCGATGGGAGCTGTTGGCCAGTGCGGGGCCCAGGTCCCGGGCGATGAAGTCCCGCTGCTGCTCAGCTGTGAAGCCCAGGCACTGGAAGGGGTAGTTGTTGATCAGCCCGGCCGAGGGCTCGTTCTCCGCTGTCACTGCCCAGAAGGTCACGTTGTACTTGGCGTATTCGTCCAGGAACCTGGGCACAGGGCAGAGGGGTGAGCCATGGGGTCCTACCAAGCACCACTGCTGAGGATCCTCTGGGTATCTCCCTCTTTGTCCCTCCCCAGACTCACCGTACAAAGTAGTTGGCCCAGGTCTTGTGGTACTTGTCCCCTGCCTGCCCCTTCAGCGTGCCCTTCCCCACGTAGGACCCACTGGTCTTCAGCCAGGTGGGGGAGGTCCAGGGGCTGGCGTAGAACGACAGCGGCCGCTTACTCATGGCCGAGGCTCGGTGCAGGATGGGGATCTACAGGAGGGGACAGAGAGACCACCTGAGCTGTGCCCCTGCAACCCCCTGCCCCATATCCTACCCTGCTGCCTCCCACCACTCACCTTCAGCTTTGTGTCCTCGTCTCGCAGGCTAAAGTGGGTGAGCTCGTAGTCGAAGGGAACATCATCATAGGTGTAGGCGTGGAGGGAGAAGTCGCAGCTGGCCATAGGAAGCCGGACAAGGTTGTACTCCAGCCCTACGAGGCACAGGGGGTGGGATGGGCAGAGGTAGGCAGTGGGACCGAGGCTCTTCAAGCCCTGCTGGCACCCCAAAGCCTGCAAGGTCCCTGTCACCACCCCTCCTGCCTCCTCCAGTGTTCTCACCTTCCTCAGAGAAGTAGGAGCGCAGCAGGTGATCCTGGGCTGCTTCTGGCAGGGAAAAGATGTTCAGAGCAGCAGCATCGGTGACAGAGCCACCGAAACCCTTCACCTTCTGGTAGCGCTGCGCCATGTCCACGGTCAGGACGACGTCTGCAAGGAGGGAACCCAGTGTGACAGCAGGTCACAGGCAGGGTCTGGCCAACCTGCTGACCGCCGCGGGTACCTGGGGCATGAAGCCTTCGCTGGAACCTTCCCTCGCTGCGCTCCAGCCGCTTGCCAGCCTTGCTGCTCTCGTACTTGACGTAGGTGCCCGGGGCTGGCAGGACCAGGGGGTCCAGCGTGTCGCAGTACGTGGCGTTGCAGACACACACCATGGCATCGCGGCCGAAGTACTTGGGGCTGCACGGCCGGGCGCCTGGAGGGGGCACGGGCAGCGTGGGGGCAGCTGCCAGCCTGGGGATGCATCCCCACCAGAGCTCTCCTGGCCGCCCCGGGCTGCTGCCTCTGCCCCCACACTCTGCACCCTGTCACCTCCCCGGACACCCAGCTCCGGTGCTGCCCCCGGCTCTTCGGATCCCCCCCCGGCTCACCTGCGGCCCGGTGCACAGTCTGCAGCAGCAGCAGCAGCAGCGGCGGCAGCAGCAGCAGCAGCAGCCAGCCCGGGACCGCGGCAACCGCCATGGCCCCTCCGCGTCCCCCGGCGGAGGCACGTGAGCCGCGGCACCGTCGAAGCCTCTCGTCCCGGTGGCACCCCAAGCCAGTCCCGGCTGCCCGGCCTCCCCCACAGCACGGGGCCCTTTATGGGTGTCCGAGCTTCCCGTCCCGCCCACGCCCGGGGCGCCGGTGCAGGAGCGGCACCGACACTGGGCGGGCCGGTCCGCGCTTGGGCAAGGCAGCGGGGCTCGGACCCAGCGACGGTAACGGGGCTGCGGACCCGGGGGAGCCCCAGAGGAGCCGCGGCCGCTCAACCCGCGGCACCGACGACTACGGAGCCGCCACAGGACTCGGCAGCGCCTGGCGCCCCGTGGATCACGTGACCGACCAGCTGACTCGCCCCGTTCTCCCCGCCCCTTCCCCCGGCGCTACCGACGCTCCGGCCCCGGGCAGGCGGCGACCACCTTTATTGGATCTCTAGCGAGGGGCAGCGAGCGCCGCGGGACCGGCCACGCAACGCGGCCCCGGGCGCAGCCGGGCGCGGGAACCCCGGGCTTGGACGGCGGGGGCACCGGGCAGGGGACGGGCACGGCCAGCGCAGGGGATGGGGGGGACCGGGGACGGCCGGTGTGGGCACGGGGCTGGGCAGGGGACAGGCACAGCTGGCGACGGACACAGGCACGGCCGGCGCGGGGTTACAGGCACGGCTGGCACAGGAGGACACGGGGTTGGGGCCAGGCACGGCCATCCCAGGGTAGAGGTGTGGCTGGCACAGGGTCCAGGGCAGGGACTGGGCACGGCCAGTGCAGGCCTCGCCATCTCGGGCCCCCAGCAGCCACCCCAGGGGACCAGCCCCTCGCCCTGTCCCCAGCTGGGGAAGGGCCCAGAAGAGACCCCCTGGGCAGCAGCACAGGCCCCAGCCCCGCTGGGGCAGCAGCAGCAGCATCCGAGCGATGTCCGAGGGTCCTGGCCACGAGCAGGATCCCCCCCCGGCTCTGCACCGGGGCACGGGGAGGGTCCCCGCAGAGGCTGTGCCGGGTGGGGACTGCGTTCTCAGAGGACACTCTCCTTGCAGGTCCCGCTGAGGCTCCGGGGGCGGCTGCGCTCCAGCCGGCGGGTGGACAGGAGCCGTCGCAGGGACGAGGTGGAGCTCAGGTCCCCACAGCTCTGCAGGTGGATGCCTTCGTGAGGCCGCTCCGCTCCGGGCCACGCGCTCCAGGGAACCTGCAGCCCCGGGGGGACAAGAGGGCTGCAGCGGCACGGCCAGCACCGCCGCCCCCAGCACCGCGCGCTCGCCCGCCCCACCGACGGCCTGTGCTCTGGAGGGCAGGAGGGCAGGGGTGGCAAGGGGTGATGAAGATGGCATCGCGTGCACACACAGTCATTAAGGACGGGCTCGTTCCCATCGGGGCCTCCCAGGCTGCGCAAGGTCTCCAGTGTCCCGTAAGCCAAGGCAGGGGATGTCCCAGCGACTGCCTCGGGGCTGCGGTGACTCAGGGGCTTTGGAGCAAAGGCAAAGCCCTTGCGACATGCACGACTTTCCCACTCGTCTGCAGCAGGCACCGAGGGGAAGGGCTGGGCAAGGACAGTGCCACGGGAAGGAAGCTCTGCCTGCAGCCTGGGTGCCAACAGCGTGG
The DNA here is from genome assembly GCA_025447755.1 of Corythornis vintsioides. Lineage (NCBI taxonomy): Eukaryota > Metazoa > Chordata > Aves > Coraciiformes > Alcedinidae > Corythornis > Corythornis vintsioides. The sequence goes on from JAOEGS010014281.1 coordinate 42,520, forward strand.
GGTGCATGGCAAGGGAACGGGGACCCTGGAAGGGTCAGCGTGGAGATGATGAGGAGGACCAGAGGTAGTGAGGTAGAGGGTGTGGATGGGGCTCCCTGGGGAACCGTGGCTTCTGGAACCCACCTGCTTGCGCCCTTGGGAGCTGTGCCCAGGCACCTCCACACCAGCTACGAGGCTGCGCTTGGGTCTCTGCAGGAACCTGGCCACCAGCCCACGGGTGCCCCGGCAAACTTTGAGGTCCCCCAGGGAGCGCGTTGTCGTCTGCGACAGCTGCTGCGTCACCTTCTTGGGGGGCAGCATCTTGCTCTTCCCTGCCGAGCCCGCCCGGAGCAGCGGGGGGGAGTCACAGTGTGAATGGCGGAGCAGGCAGGCCTCCGAGCACAGCCCTGTGGAGACACCGCCGTCTGATGCCAGGACACTGCTCCTGATCCCTGTCCCCACAACCCCAGGGGTCCTGCTGCCTCCCCTCTCCAGCTGGCAGTGGTGCCACCACCAAGGGTCCATTGTCCCAGTCCCGATGGACAGAGCCTGACCCACAGCGGGCTACAGAAACACTCCCCCCAGCTCTGTGTAGATCCCAGTGCCCTGACCTGTATCCGCAGAGGAGTTGGACACGGTGTCCTCCAGTGCTTTGGTATAAAGTACTTCCCTGAAATCTGCTGGAAGCAGAAAGAGTGCTCAGGTTGTGGCAGTGCCTCGCTGGGTCCTCCCCAGCACCAACACAGGGAGCGTCACCCACACAACACCCCACTCCCAGCCCAGGCAGCGTCACCCACACAACACCCCACTCCTCCCAGCCCATGCAGCATCACTCACCCAGTGCCCCACTCCTCTCAGCTCAGCCAGCATCACCCACCCAACACCCTATTCCTCCCAGCCCAGGAGGCCCCACCTGTTCCCCCCATTCCCCTGCCACAACCACCCACCTCAGACTGGTCCCAGTGCCCCTAGCCAAGGAAAGATGCAGCCAAAACCCCCGGCACATCCCAGTTGCCCTGAGCAGACACGGCCATACCTAAATATCCCCATCCCAGCAGTCAACTGCCACCTACCAGCGTGTGCAGCAGTCAGGACGCCGGGGTCGCTGTGCGATCTCACCAGCGGGTGCTGGCTCAGCCCCGGGGCTGGGGACGAGGGGCAGGAGGTCTCGCTGTTACGCCGGGGGTGGCACAGGCGCCCAGCACTGGGTCCCGCAGACCGGCCGCCCCCTCTGCCCTGCAGAGATCCCTTCTCCTTCAGCCGCACCTCGGGGAAGCAGGGCCCGGCGCAGCGGGACAGCCCTTCCAGGCGGTTGCAGCTGTGGGTGACGGCTCCCCCCACCAAGATGCCATCGTGGCCGGGCTCTGCCGTGGAGCAGGAGTAGGAACGTTCCCCCCGCACCCGGGGCTGGGGGGTCTCCTCGAAGGGCCCCTGCAAGCCCAGCGTGGGGCTGCGGGCGTGGTGGCTGCACTGCACGCAGTCCACGCTCAGGCAGTAGTCGGCGCGGCTGCGCTGGATGGAGCGGAACAGGACGTAGTCGACGGAGCGCATGGAGCCCTGCAGCTCCAGCAGGCACGAGTCCTCCGAGGGGCTGCTGTCCCCGGGGATGTCCATGATCTCAGACATGATCAGGGATCCGCTGTCCATGGACACTGCCAGGAGCAGAGTGGGTGTGAGGAGGTGCCGGACAGAGCCTGTGTCGTGTCCTCCACGTGCCATCCTGCTGATGCTCCAGAGTTCCACACTCACCTTCCCCGCTGAGCACGATGGAGGGGACACGGTCACAGGTGCAGGCGTGCGAGCCGTCCGTCAGCTGCGAGTCAAACAGGGTAGCCTGTGGGACAGCACGGTCAGGGTGTGGGCAGAGAGGGAGCCCAGTCCTGCCTGGTCATCCCCTGCCCACCTCCTCCCAAAACTCCCACCTGGCTGTCTCCTCGCAGCCCCATCACGGTCTCGTAGGAAGGGGGGAAGTCGGTCGGGTAGAGGGGCATGGGGCTGTCCATGGAGCCGTTGTAGGTGATGCTGCAGAGGCAAAAGTAGAAACCATCAGGTGGAAACAAGCCCTGCTGAGGGACAAACAGGCTCCTGGCTCCTGCTCCACAGTGGCCCCGTTCCACCAGCCTCGCTCCCCGCCAGGTACCTCTGTGCATCGGTCTCAGAGCTGCAAGTGTACTCTGGTGGGTAGTAGGGGGGGGGTGGCACCGGGGGCACAAACTCCTCGAAGTCCATCATGCTCTGCAGAAAGGTGTCGGGTGGGGACGTGCACTCCAGTGTCACGGAGCTGGAGCGCTGTGGGACCAGCTGCAGGGAGAGGGGAGAATGGAGAGCTAGGACCCCCTGCACATAGATGCAGTAAGGTTGTGCATGCTGAGCTTTAATCTGCACCCAGCTGGGGCCAGGTCCTCTGCTGGCACCCTGGAGCCCCCCAGCCTGGGAACACTGCTCCCCAATCGCACCTGCTCCTGGTCTGGGGATGGGACTCACCACATGGACGATGTCAAGGGAGAAGATCTGGATGCAGCACACAACAGAGGTGAGCGTGCAGATGATGGTGGAGAAGACAGTCAAGCCACAGACGCTGAAGAGGAGGTCCTGGGGAGGAGTGAGGTGAGCTGCAGATGTCTGCAGAACACAGGCAGCGTGGGCAGCCGCTCCTCAGGGAGCCCTTGAGCCAACCCTGTGTCCCCCACCTTGAGTGCCACCTGGATGCTCTGGCAGTTGGGGTTGGGGAACATGGTCAGCGTCTCACTTTGCTGGCTGCAGGAGGCAGGTGGGGGCTCTGAGCGGGCCTGGCAGCAGACACACAAGTCCCTCTCCTGAGGACAAGGAACACCATGAGGGACCCTTCAGACCCCATGAGCCACTGGTGCATCCTGCCAGAAGCTCCCTGCTCCACAGCTCCTCCTACTCCTGGAGCCCTGCAGCCAGAGATGAGCTGTGCTCAGATGCCCGGACACAGGGTGGGCACTGCAGCAGCCCCTGGCCAGCCTCACCCTTTCACAGGCCTCCAGGGATTTCACCAGCTGTGCATTCTGGCAGGACAGGATGGACCCGGCGAGGCTCAGCATGATGCCCAGCACCGACAGCAACGTGAAAAAAGTGATCTGCAGCGGGGACAAGAGGGACTGGCAGCTGGGCAGGGAGCCGAGACGCGGCTGCACATCCAGGGGCACACGGGGCTGCTCGGCCCCCTCGTGCTGCCCTCCCCATCCTGGGCCTCCCAGCTGCAGAGGGGTCACCCACCAACACCTACCACCAGGGTGAGCGGCCTCTTCCAGGAGATGATGCCAATGAGCCCAGACAGCGCCAGCTGCAGATGCACAAGCCCAGGAATGAGGATGGGGAGGGGTGTCTAGCAGTAAGTGGGGCCCAGAGCACCCCCTGCCCTCGGGCAGTGCCCCGCCCCGAGCCCTGTGATCCTGGAGCTGGCCAGGAGCAGCAGCAGGGCCGTAGGGGCAGTGCTGGCCCCACAAGTCCGGGATAAACTGCTGATTCAGGGCCATGGAGAGCCTGGTGACTGCAGGCAGCCAGCCCGGGCCAGGATCCACACCACAGGGTCACCACAGAAGGCTCAGGAGCTGCCAGGGTCCTGCCCTCTCCCCACGTACGCAGCAGGCAGAGCACCCCACTGGTCAGCTGGAGAGGGGCAGCACCTCACGCACCCCTCCCTGCCCGCGGCCGCACAGACCCTCTCAGGGTTTGTCACCACGAAATGTACCCCCGAGGGCCCCTCCGCACTGCTCCGGGGGTCCCCATCCCTCCCAGAGTCACCCTGAGGGAACCCGTGGGATTTTCCCACAATGCACCTCGGTAGCCACAAGCAGAGGGTGGGGGAACCGCGGGGCTGCAACTCCCCTGGGACCGGCGGCAAATTCAGGATCCAAAGGACCTGGGACAGAGCAGGTTTGTGCCAGACTCCCCCTCCCCGAGCTGCCCCAGACTCACCGAGAAGCCGGCCCAGGAGGGGCAGGAGTGCCGGATTTTGGTGGAGGGCGTTATGGTGGCGGCCACCAGGCTGAAGGTCACGATCAGGATACCCAGGATCACTTGGATGAAGCCCAACACCAGTAGGATCTGCAGCCAGGTCCGCTGGACGCGGACGTGGGTGAGGCTGCGAGACGGGCGGCCGGTCAGCGAGCGGCTGGAGTCGCTGGGAGAGGGCATGGCTGTCCCCGGGGGGCGAGCGGGAGCTGCCGGCCCCGGAGCTCCGGGGCAACCGGCGGCACCGCGCCAGGACCGGGCCGGCCCGGGAGAAGCAGCAATGGACGCTCTGCGGGAACGGGCCGGGCTCCACCTTTCGCCTCCCGGAGGAGATGCTGACGACGGCTCTTCTTCGCTCCACCCGGGAGGGGGTCTCGGGCCAGCGCGCCAGACCCGGGGCCGCCTGAAGCTCCGCGGGGTTGTCCCAGGAACGGCACCAGCCTCACCAGCACCTCCGCATCACGGCCGAAGAGCCGGCCTAGAGCACCCGGCCAGAAGCTGAGCGCGGCCCCGGGGCTTCCTCCTCCTCTCTCGCCGTCCCTCGAACGCCGGGCCCGCTCCGGGGGTTCATACCGCCCTGCGGAGGCCGAGAACCGCCGCCCGGGACGCGGCGCCCGAGCCGGGCCACCGGCCCCCGGGGCGGCACCGGGAGGCGGGCGCCGCGGGCCGGGCAGCGGGCGGGGGTCCGGCCTCCGCCCAGGAGCATCCCGGGGGACGGGATGGGGGAGGGGAGATGCGTGGGTCCCGCTGCCAGGAGCGGCCCCCGGCACGGGCCGGTACCGTCGGGGGGGGAGGGGGGGGGCGGCTACCGGCGGGCTCCCTGCCCCGCACCCCCCGGCCCCTCGCGGAGCCGCTGGAGGAGACCCCCGACCGGCGGGATGCTACGCGGGGAGCGGCTGAGCATCGCCCCCCCACCGACAGCTTCCGCGATCCCCGCTCGGCCGGGGCCGGTGCGGCGGGGGGCCCGCAGCCCCGGCGGTCGCTCCCGCAGCTGCGGCAGGAGACGAAGCGGGCGCGCCCGAGGCGCAGGGGCAGCTCCGGGGACGCTCCCGCCGCCGTCGCCCGCAGATCCCGGCGGCAGCTCCGGCCGCGCCCGCTGGGGCCGTCCCTGCGCGGCACGCCGGGAGCTGTAGTCCGGCCCGCCCCGTCGGAAGCCTCTGGCACCGGCCGCGCCGCCCCCCTCGCGGTAGCAGCGCACGGACATAGCGGAGGCGCAGAGTGAACCTTCATTTATTCCTTAAATAAATCCTGAAGGCGGCTTCGCGTCGGGCACAGCAACAGAGGGATGGGAGGCGGCGGGAGGAGCTGCCCCGTGGTGATGGCCACGGCAGGAGCAGGGGCCCCAGGGGAGCTGCCACCTGCACTGGGCATCCCTCTCCCCCTCAGATGAAGGCACGAACCCTCTCGCCTACCCAGGGGCAGTGGGGGCAAACCCAGCAGCGTGGGAGAGGAAATGGGGCGAAGCAGAAGTTGAGACCTGGCCCAGGGACACCAGGCCCAGGGATCCCCAAGGGCACTGGCAAACAGTACAGAGAGCAGGGAGGGGCAGGGACATGGGGCACAGAGTGGGCAGTGCTGGGCATAGGGAGTGGCTCACCTCCTGAGCAGGGAGGGCAAAAGTCCCCGGAGAAGGGGCAGGCTTTGGGCAAAGAGCACCAGGAGGAATAAAGGGGCATGAGCAAGGAGAGAAGCTGTTCACCCCCTCAGTGGAGGCAAGGTGGGAGCTAAAGGGGTACCAGGATCCCTCCTTCATGCCCAGGGTCCATGCCAGGTACCCAGGCTAAGGGCAGGAAGCCCCTCACAGCCTCACTCTCCTTACCCCTGCACCCATCTTCTGACCCCTGCTCAGCCCAGCAAAGGAGAGGGAGAGGACTGGGAAAGGGATGTGAGGGGAGCACCTCCCAGCTCAGCACCCCCGGGTCAGAAGCAGCCCCAGCCCCCTGGAGGAAGAGGGGGACAAGTTTCTGGGCAGAGAATCACATCCCATGTCCATGGAAAGGATGAGCCAGCCCCTGCACCCCCCTGGCACTGGGCACAGGGGGAACCCTTCATGCATCACCAGGTGGGGAAGCAGGAGCCCAGAGAAGGTGAGAAGCCATTTCGGTCCCTGTCACACACCTGGAGGAGACTCCTGCCCCCAACAGCTGGTGCTGGAAGGGAAGGTGAGGAGAGGCAGGGGGCTTGACCCCATCCCCCTCCCTCCCCCGTCGGAGGGGACCAGCGCAAACCACAGCGGGCTCCGTCCACACGGGGAGGGGTGAGAGCAGCAGATGAGTCGGGCACCAGCACTTCCAAGCTGGGATGAGGCAGCCTCTGACAGCTGATGCGGACACACGGGGACCCAATGGATGTGCAACTTGCATTTCCTCTTCCTTAGAGAGAGCCCACGTGCCAGGAGGAGCCGGGGGGGCCCCCAGCTACGGCGCCCGGAAGGCGTTGGTGGCAGCGCCCGCGGCAGCGTTGGCAGCGGCCGTGCGCACCGCCTGGTTGGAGAAGACCCCGGCAGCAAACTCCTCCTGAGCCTTCTGGAAGCTGGCACCCGTCCGGCGGTACAGGGAGTGGATCTGAGAGGAGCAGGATCAGGGTCAGGGCTCCAGAACCCTCAGGGATCAGAGCTGTGCCCCCCCCCCAGCACCACCCTTCCCCACCCCACAGGGTGCTCTGGCCCCAAGGTTCAACTCAAACTCACTTTTTTCAGCATGATGATGCCCAGCACGGCCACTCCTGTGAAGGAGGAGGACACCAGGACCATCATCAACCCCACGGCCGTGCTCTTCTTCAGGGCTATCAGGCTCAGTATCCAGCCACTGCAGAACAACAGACGGTTGGTTGCCCACAGGTTCCCTTTTCCTTCCCCACTCGCCTCCTCCCTTTCTGGGGGGCCTCAGCTGGCCACAGCAACACTGACCTGAACCCCCAGTTGGGTATCCCGATTGCCTGCAGCACGTACATCACATTCTGGGCAAAGAAGACGAAGAAGAAGACAAAGAAGTTGAAGGAACTGTCGCTCCTGGGAGAAAGAGATGAGCGAGGTGAGGCCAAGGAAGAGAAGTCCCCAGCCTCCCTTACAGTGGGGGCCAGAAGAAGAACACGAAGTTCAGTGCAGAATCACCCCAGACCCAAAGGAGCTGGGAAACATCAGTGCCAGGCTTGGAGCAAGGGCCTGTTCAGCTGAGCAGCCCAGTCTGCCCAGTTTAAAGCCCCAGCCACGCAGCCTCCCCCCACTGCTGCTCTGCTGGCCTGGCAGCTGGAGCAGACACACACCTGAAAGCTTTGTACATGGGCCTGTACCAGCAGACAAAGGAGCAGGGCGTGTAGAGGAGAGCCCAGAGGATGGAGAGGCCGAACCCAGAACCAGATGAGGGGTCCACGCAGAACCAGGCCAGGGAGGCCAAGAAGTTCATGAAGAGAGCGATGGTGCTGGCTGAGGGAGAAACACAACGGTCAGACCCCCTCCCCACACCAAGGGCTCCCTCAGGCTGGGGCACCACGTGCTAACAGCACCTTCTCAGAGCAGCAGCCTCTCCTCACTCCTCTCCCTCCCTCCAGGATCTGCCCTCAGGCTCCCCAGGGACTCACTCACCCATCCAGAGGTAATACATGGTAGTGACCGTTTTCTGGAAGTCAGCAGGGATCTCCACGGGGATGTCTTGGTAGAAACAGGGCTTCACCGGGCAGAAGGAGGGCAATGGGGGCCAGTTGTTGAGCCTCGCTGTGGAGGGAAGGGGGTGAGGAGAACAGCAGGGAGAGAGAGAACAGAGGGAACAACAGAGAGGGGAGGAGAACAGGAGGGAGAGGGAGAACAGAGGGAACAAGAGAGGGGAGAACAGCAGCAGCTCCCAGGCAGGGGATCTGGGGACTGGCTGCCCTGCGGGTCACTCACTGGAGCCGCTGCCGAGGGCCGCGTTCTGCAGCTCCCTCTCCCTCCGGTCCAGCTCCTCCGCCTTCCGGTTCAGCTCCTCCTGCCGCTTCAGCAGCTCGGCCGTGGCAGCCGCCGCCGAGGCCTGGGTGGGGGGAGGCAGAACGCAGGCCCTGGGTCTCCCGCCTCCTCCTCCAGCCCGCCCCGCGGCGGCCAACCGGCTGCCCGCCCGCTCCTCCCGCTACCTGCGTGTCGTAAGAGCCGTAGTTCCGAGGTTCCGTGGGGCTGGCTCTCCGCGGGGGGACACCGGCGGCGGGCAGGGGCGGCGGGGCCGCCGATGGGGCCTGGTACGGCGGCTGCAAGGAGAGGAAGGTACCGTGAGGCACCGCTGAGCCGCGGGGAGATCCCCAGCCGCGGGAAAGCGATGTCACCTCCCCGTCCGTCTTACCGCGTCGGTCTCGAAGGGGTTGTAGGAGTCCAGCTCGGGACCGGGCCGGGGCTGCACCACCGCGGGGTCCTGCAAGAGACACGGGCCGGCGTGACGCGGAGCCGGCGGAGTCCGAGCGCTTCCCGCGGGGACGGGACGTACCTGGAACGGGTTGTCCGGGAGCACCGCGGGACCGCCGCGCTGGGCCATGGCCGGGCCGGGCCGGGACCGGGGCAGCCGCCTCCGCCGCCGTTTCCTCACACCCTCCGCCGCCCGGGCCCGGCCCCGCCGCCGCTGATTGGCTGGAGCCCCGTGACGTCACCGGCCCCGCCCGCGGCTCCGGGAGCCCCTCTGCAGGGCGCCTCTGCGCACGCGCGGGGCAGGGCGGCGGGAGAGCACGTGACGAGGACCGGGGCCTGGAGTCAGTCACGTGGCGGCAATTCCCCGCCACGCCCCCGCCGCACGCGCAGGGGACGCCGGGAGCGCGTTCCCATGGCAACGCCCAGGCCCGGCCCAGACCGGGCCCCGCGCCGGGGGTCCCCAGGGCTCCCGCTGTCCTACCGCGGGTCCTACCGCGGGGCCAGGCCCAAGGTCCGGGTTCCGAGTCCCCTCGCCCAGCGCCGTCACCTCTACCCTACCCTCGTTCCCCTCACCCAGCACCGTCACCTCCACCCGGCCCTGGTTCCCCTGGCCCAGCACTGTCTCCTCTACCCCACCCTGGTTCCCTTCAGCCCGGCCTCCTGCCCCTCTTCCCTTCCTTCTTCCCTCCCTCTGCAGTACAAATGCCCCTCAGACAGCCCCAGGAGGAGCTGCCGTTGATCCAAACCCCCAAACACATGCTTTATTCACTTCATATTTATTCTTCACAAAGACTGTACAAAAATCCTTATAAAACTCTGGTGTGGGGATGGGCTATGACATTAATCCAAAAAAATAATTCCCATGCAGTCCCACCAGCTTCATAACTTACAAGGAAACGGAGAAGCTACAGAGAGCTGCGAGTCCTGGAGTATTTACAGGGAGGAAGGCAGGAGGGAACAGGAGACAAAGCAACACACAGAGGGAGGTATTTACAGTATGGACAGGCAGGTCCCCTCACCTCAGGGTCATGGCAGCAGCAAGGGCAGGAGGTGGGGCCCATGGTTCTGAGGCCAATATAGAATATGGGCTATTTACAGTATCTCACATATTAACAGCTTTACAAATGTGTCCTGGGGAGGGCAGAAAAGGGGGAGAGGGAGGAGTTCTCACGTATAAAAAAAACCAAAACAAAACAAATAAAAAAAAAACAAATAAAAAATAAACCAAAGCACCAAGTGTCTGGATAGAAGTCACACAGGCCTCCACGGGGGCTAGAATCTGAGGGCAGGCTGGCACCGCTGGCGTCACCGGCTGATGTCTCTGCTCGAGTCCCAGAGTTTAGTGCTGGGCTCCATCTCCAGCACGTCGAAGAAGGGGTGCTTGAGGGCCTCGGCCAGGCTGAGGCGCTTGGAGGGCTCGTACTCCAGCATGCTCTCGATGAGGTCGAAGAGGCGGTGATGGTCCTCGGCCTCCGATGTCAGGTAGCGCTGGGGAGAGGGAGGACAGAGGTAAGGGCACCCATTCCTGGTGACAGGTGGCTGAGGCTGCTGCACCCATTCCTGGTGACAGGGCAGGGCTGAGGCTGTTGCACCCAATCCTGCTCACACTCCAGTCCCTGGGCTGCAAGGCTAAACTGGGGGTAGACTGGTGTGCTCAGACCATTGCTCCTCCTCAACCTGGTTAACGCTGGGCTGTTGCACCGAGTGTGGGAGTTGCTAAGTTTTCATCCCTCCCTCCACCCCTCCTCTTTCTCAGGCACTTCCTGAGGTCTCCATGCCCTCCTCCTCCTCCTCCAGATTAAGTTCAGCCTGATGCAGTCTTCCTAGTTTATGTCTGGGACAGCCGAAGCTCCTTCGGGAAGACACTTGTCTGACCCTGTCGGTGGCCCCACCTTGCCCACAGGAGGAATCTTCACAACTGGGGCAGGCCCTAAAGACTCTGCAATGAGAAAACCATCAAGCACAGGGGGGTGCTCCTGCCCACCCTGCCTTACCCGCAGTGGCTTGCAGTTCTCCCTAACATAACGGCCAGCAGAAGTGTTCTCATCCCAGTCCAGGCGGCCGTGGTAGAAATATTTCTGTTTCCTGGCAGGGGAAGAGGTGGGAACAGGTTACACTCGAGCACAGACCACCCTGCAGTGACAGCCACATGACTCAAGACAGCTGGCTCGGCAGGCAGCTTCTCTGGATCCCTTCAGCTCCTCTGGATCCCTCCAGAGAGATCCACTCCACATGAAGCAGGAGTCAGCAAACCCACACTGCCCAGCCAGCCTTGCTCACCTCGTCTTCCGGATCATCCGAGAAGGAATTGGCCCCAGGATCCTCTCCATCATGGCCAGGTGCTCCCGGTTGTCATGTGTCTGAGAGACAGAAAGGTAAAGGGAGGGCATGGAACACACTCCAGTCGTCCTGCCTCCCAGCCCTGGGTAGTCTCCCATTCAGATCCCCTTGCTGAGGAACACTCTGGTTATTTCTAGAGGACTGCAGTGAGGGGGGAACCCCACCAGTCCCAGAGGCTCCTGGCTATACTGGGAAGCAGCCAGCATCCTCTCTGCTCACTTGTGAGGTAGGCACACAGCACATGGTTCTCACCTGAAACAGGGTGAAACCCACATAATACTCAAAGATGATGCAGCCAATGCTCCACACATCACAGGGCTGGCTCCAGCCAAGCTCTAAAAAACAATGGTTTTTAAATAAAGATCCAGTTACGGCCCAAGCTTCCAAATTCTTCTCCCTTGCTCTTTAAAAAACAAAAAACCCAAGACCAACCCAAATCAACTGGAAAACCAATTCCCATTCCAGCCAGGCTCCTTCTGTGCTGGGGCAACACACACTTGGCATTGCTACCAGCTGGGCAAACACCAACCTAAGGCATGTGCCCTCCCAGCAAACAGCTGCAGAGCATGCTGAATAAATCCCTTCTCTCCCAGGCTAAACCCGAGCCAACTACTCAACTGACGTGGAGGGAAATGACTCCTCAGCCCAGCAAGCAGCTCCCCTGGGGCTCTGCAGGAAGATCAAACTGCACCTACCCAGGATGACTTCTGGGGCCCGGTAGTGCCTGGTGGAGACTATGGTGCTGTGGTGCTCGTGATCAAAGGTGGCGCTGCCGAAGTCCACCACGCGGATGGCCGTGCTCTTCACGCTCCGCTCATCTCGCTTCTCCTCGAGGGAGAACAGGCAGTTACTCAGGAGTTTCAAACATGCAGAGTCACCCCCTTCCTTCAGCAGCCAAAGCTTTGCCACGGGAGGGGGAGGCTTCTGAGGATTTAGTGCTGGGGTGGTCCCTGAACAAAGTCAAACCTCCCGCCTGGTACCCCCGCGGTCCCTACAGACTACACAGGCAGCCCAGGCAAGACTGAGCCTCTGAACGAGTGCGTGGCCACAACACATCAACCCCCTGTCCCCTGAGGCTGTGCTCCAGCTTCTCCCAGCTGCTGACAAGGTCACGGATACTCAGAACCCAAGAGAAGACCTGGAAGCCAAGGCAGCCCTGTTACCTTTTCCAGGTTATAGGAGAGCTCGTAGTCAGAGTTCACAAAGAGGATGTTCTCTGGCTTGAGGTCAGTGTGGGTCAGTTTGTTATCATGCAGAACTGAGGAAGCAAACAGAGTTGGAGTGTTGGAGCAGAAGCAAAGTGATGCTGCAGTAAACCAAAGAGTGATCATTACTTCAGTTTGCTCATACTGGCACCAGTTTAACCCACGTTTAGAACTGGGTGTTAACAGTCAGCCTAGTCAAGGTGCTTCAGCTGAAGCAGATTTATCCTATCAATCACCAGAAGGCATAAGGGAAATGGATAATGAAGTGCCCCAAACTATGGCCAACATTGCAATTGGGAAAAGGATTCACCCCAAGCCCATATTCAGCACTGGAGGGACAGGAAAGCTCAGTCTCAGAACTGTCAGAGCAGCACCACAGCAAAAAAAAAAAACCTCACTGCTGCGGGCCACCAGTTGCAGAACTGGTACAGACATTGGAAGCAGCACAGCTCTCCAGGTGAGCCAAGGAGCAGCAGGGAGGAGAGCAGTGAACACTCACATTTCACAGCCTGGCACACTTGGTAGGCCATGTGCCGTACTTGATGGATGGGGTAAGGCAGATAGTTGTTGTCCTTCAGGAAATCAAAGGTGCTGAGCCCCAGCAGCTCGAAGGAGATGCACATGTGGCCGTGGTAGTCAAACCAGTCAAACATCCTGACACAAAGACTGAGAGAAAAACAATTCTGATTCAGGAGGGATGTCCATGCACCACTTGGCTATGTTGTCCCTGTGCCAGTCTTGCTCAGTCTGTGTCCCACAGCAAGCCTCCAAAAACCAGCTACAAACACATTCATTCACCCACCATCAAGTCCATCTCTCCCCCATCCCTGCAGCCTCAAGCATCCCAATGCTCACCCTTCCATCCCAGCACTGAAATCACTCACTTGGTATTCTCAGGATCCTTTTCGTTGATTTTCTCCAGCACGTTGATCTCCAGCCGAGCAGCTTCTTTGTATTTCTCCACGTTCTTAATGATCTTGAGAGCAACACGTGCACCACCCCTGGGGGAGAAACAGTGTAAGGTCATCCCTGAGCTGGGCCAGAAAGCTCACCCTGCAAAAAAGACTTTCTGAACCAGCTTTGTCCCGTGCAGCACAGCTCTCCAGCACCCTTGCTCAGGCCAGAAGGTGGTGCCCACCAAAGCAGCTCCCACAAACAACCCTGAGGTCCCCACTGCCCCCTCTCCAACCCATGGACAACCCAAGAGGGCGAGTGCCCAAGCCAGCAGTGGAATACTGGAAATGAAGAGACTCCTTTTCCATCCCCACGCTGAGCACAAAAGGCTCTGTCACTCTGCTGTCACCCCTTTCCCCCCCCGTCCCCATCCTGGCAGCGGCCGTACCTCCGGTGATCGATGCACTGCACCACTCTGCCGAAGGTGCCCTCCCCTAGGGTGCTGATAATCTCATCTGGGAGGGAGAGAGAAAGGCAGATGAGGGGGTGAGCAGGACCTGGCTGCAGAGCATACACGAGGCAGAGGAGAATGCATTGCAACACCTAACCTCACGCATCTCGAGAGGCCGGAGCAGCGGAAGGCTGACACCGGCTGCACAAGGCAACTGCCCTCGTTTCCCTGGCACTTCAGTAACAATACAAAATATACAACGTAGCTTTTAACAAAAGGGGGAGGAAAAGGAGAGGGTTTTTCTCTTTAATAAACAATGAAAAAACAAAATGAAAAACAGAAAAAAAGACAGATCTGCGACTGCGATGGGAGCTTAACTAGAGAGCTAAATTATGTTACGATTTGGCTGTACATCTTTCTTGTAGCCAGTCGCCGACGCGATAGATCAGATGCCCCTCGTCGTCGTCCTCCACACTCTTGGCCCTTCTGCTGCTCTGTCGACTCCGCTGCTGGCCCAGGCAGACAGGGAATTCATCATTCACCAATCAGATTTTCAAACCAGCGCAGCAGCCAGCGTCACGCATTGGTTGGTTTGGAAATTCACATGGTTGTTTGAGGAGGGGTTGCAGGAGGAGATTCCCAGCCAATTCATACGGCACAGAGGAATATATAACGATAGGGATATTGCAAGGGAACATGTCAAGATACAACACACTAGCTCAGAAAAGAAAAAAACAGTTTGCTTTTCTTTGTAGCAAAAAAAAAAAAAAAAAAAAAAAGAAAAAAAAAAGAAAAAAAAAAGGAAA
>JAOEGS010014288.1:5452-22255 GCA_025447755.1 Corythornis vintsioides
TCTAGGTACCAGGGGATTGGGGTCTCTAGGTACCAGAGGACTGGGATCTCTAGGTACCAGGGGATTGGGGTCTCTAGGTACCAGGGGATTGGGGTCTCTTAGATTACAATATTTATGTTTTAATGTGATTGCAACTGCAGTTGAAAAGTCAAGGTAGAAACATGAGAACTGCAAACAGCTTAGCAAAGTGCCTCACTTGGACAAAGAATTTTAGGGATAAGATTCACTTTTGCCTTTTTTTTTTTTTCCCCCAAAAAATATTGCAATGTATAACCTCCTTTGTATGGATAGAAACTCCTGGTACCCTTTTGCTTTTCAGTGTCTAATTGTTAGATACCAATCAGGTGACAATGAAATTGGGAGCTTATGGTAAACACCAGTTAAAAAAGGAGGAAAAATTCAAGTGGCCATGGCTTAAAGTAGTTTCTTAATGGGTTTCCAAACTAAAGAGAAAAGGAAAGATATGCCATGCTGAAAAACACAATGCACAGTTTGAAAAGATGATGGAATAAAACTTCTCAAGAGAGAGCAGTTATTTTAAAAGGAAACTAAATTGTCCAGATGAAAGTGGAAATGAGGAGAGATGGCAGACAGTAGCTGGAATCAAGCAGTTCTTGACTGTTTCCCAGTGACATTTATCTCTGCCTCAAAAAAAACCCCTCCAAACAAGCAAAAATGTGGACCTACCACTATAGGAACTCCACAGTCAGTAATGAGGAGAAATTTGACAGGGTAGGTGAGTTGGATTGGTTTTGAATTCCCTCTCACTCCTCTCTAAAAGCAGTTTTACAGCTGCTGGGGGAGGTTCTGCTTGGTTAGTTAGCAGGACAGGTCACTTGCCAACGCTTCCCAGTGGGATGCCCTTCCAAGGAGCATTTCTTGGAAGCTCATGGATGCCATTTCTTGCTGGTGAAAATGATTGTCTGTCGTGTGATGGCTGAAGGGAGAGATGTGTTTGTTGGACTGTTGAAGTCAATGATTTGAAGATGCTGACTGCCTAGTGTCATTCAGGATACAGAGATAATTTATTGCTGTGGCAACAGTTTCCCTGCCACTCATCTGAACTCTGAGTGCATAGGATGCCCATCAGCAATGGATGGAATCAGCTCTGCATCCAGAAATTCCCACGTGCCATTGGCATTCCCCTTTTTTCTCCTCTCAGGAAGCATGTGCTGCAGTAGAATATGAAGCAAGCAAGGCTGAGAGTGTGTCAGGCTTCTGCTGGCTTTGCTGCACCTCCAGTTGCACGTTACTGGCAAGGAGATGGAGATCTTGGGGGTTTCCCTGGCACTGCACAGGGCCGTGCAGGCAGATGGGCTTCTGTTATTTCATCAGGCCTTTGAGTGCCTCCCTGGGGTGTGCCTGCTGGAATCCAATCCTGGCTGCAGGATCCCTGTGGTAATGGATGCACTGTGCACTGCTTCTCCTAGCCCCACCGGGCCAGCCAGGGCAGGATTTGCTCCATAATGGTGAAAAAGGATGTGTGTTTCACTCTGCAGATGTTCAAATGATGTGCCTTCTTTCTTGCATTTAGAGAGAAATAAACTTTATTGCAGTATCACAGTGAAGGCAGGCACAGCTTGCAAAGGATTTATGTTTAACATCTTATTGAATGTTGTTACCATGTCACCCAAAAATACTTTGGAAGATGATATCTTGATGCAGCTGACAGGCTATAAATTTTCTCCCAGGCAGCTCTGTAAATGTGTGATCTTCCCAAGAGCTTTACATTTGAAGCAAAAGCACAAAATAATCAAAACAAGAACGGATTTATTTATAACTACCTAAGAGATTTTTTTTTGCTTAATTTGGGGCTTACTTTGGTGTGTATGCTTAATCTGTAATAAACCCAGTTTAATCATTTTTAAAGAGAGTCTTTCCTCTTAGCCAGGGAGCTGCCCTCTCCATACAATTGAGAGAAAGGGAAGAAAAACCCAACCCCACAAAACCAAGCCAACAAGAATTAAACCCATCTTCAGTAGGGAAAATTATGACATTATTGATGCTCATTGTCACCATGCTAATGGAATGGTGAACCTATGCTTGTCTTATTACATTATTTGAATTACCCTGTTCCAAACCAGGCTGTGTTAGGGTGGGGTTTTTTTCTTCTTTTTTTTTCCCCCCTCCAGAGACCAGGGATAACACTGTTAGAATGACCTCACTGAATGAAAAGAAGCCTGTGACTCCAAAGCTTTTCTGAGCAGCACTGGCAATCAGGGGGGAGGGCTGGAAAGGAGGGGTGCTCCAATACTCCATGGTATCACAGTAGGCAGGAGGTGCTGTATGAAACAGCATCTGTACCAAACCACATTGGAATGCCTCAAGCTTCTCCCTCTTTAGGTGTGAAAACCAGAACGTTGGCTTTTGTAATATTCCCTCTTCCCTGCTAAATCCCAAGTGTCAGGGATAATGCCTGTAATCAGATTTCTGTGTGGCCAACAGCTTCTGCAGAGAGGTGCCCCTGGGATGGTTTAATCCCCATCACACTCTGTGCTGTCTGCTCAGGCTCCCAGGAAAACTCCCAGCAATGCTGCGTGGCAAAGGATGGCTGAGAATATCCACAGGTATTTGGATTGTGCAGAAAAGGAAAAGCAGAATTTTTCTCCCTTTTTATAGGGATAGAGGGAGAAGGGAGGGGGGAAAAAAAAAGGTGGAAGCATGACCATTTTCTTTGGAGGTGTTCTGAAAATGCTCTTTTTCTGGCAAACATCTGTGGCTGTGCCCAGTCCTGGGCCTGAGTACAGCCCATCAGTAGAAGCTGACCAGGGGAACAATGGAACACCCGTGTGCATTGAGAGCTGGAACTGGAGGAAGTGGAAGATGTGGCAGGATCTGAGCAAGGTATTAATCATGTGCCTCAGGAGATTGGTTGCAAGTATAGAAGTGGGGATTAGTGATGTTTTCTCAGCAGCAAACCTGCAGAGCAGCCATCAGCCTGGGCCAGAGGTGTTTCACAGGCAGAAAAAGGGATTTGTGAGCAGGGAAAGTGATGCCACTCTGCACACACCTAAATCCTCTATGGATCTCCTGACTGAAGCTGGAGGAAGGCTCAAACTGTTGCCTGTTTGCCTGAACCATGGGTGATGGTGGAATGAAGCAAGCTAATAGCTGAGGGAGGGATACCTGCAGTATGCCTGGTATGGGACTGTGTGCACCTCTTGGAAAGCTCACCCCTGCCAGCTGCAGATGTTGGCATGTGCTGTTTGCTGGTGGTGTCTGCATGAGACTGAGTGTTGGCTCATGCTCAGAGCTTTGGTGCTGGTGCAGGTCCCCACCCTGCCATGTTGATGCCAGCCATTCTGCCCTTGGCTCTGCCCACTGTGGTTTGTAATGAAAGCACTTGGTGCTTTCTTGGTGCTTGCCCAAGGAGGCAGGGAGTTGAAGCTCTGGTTCCCTCCCATCCTGGCTGCCAGTGCAGTCAGCTGGCAGGACTGGGCACTCCCTAAGTGCACCTGAAACTCCTGTTGGCTGGGAAACATCCCCACAGCTCCTCCTGCCTGGATCACAGCCCACATTGGAGTGCCAGGGTTGCCTGAGGAGAAAAATGGCCACAGGGGAAAAATACTGAGCAAAGGCAGTGATCTTGCAGCCCTTCAAATGCCAATGCTAAGTGATGCCCCCCTGGAGCTCTCTGGGATCACACTGGGCTGTGTCTTGGCATCTCCCCCAGCTGGGGCACCTCTGGGGCTGGGCTCAGGCTGGCCACTGGGAAAGCCAGCAAAGGGACAGTCCATCCTGCTGCCAAGGCAGAGGGAGGGAGAGAGCATCCAAGGGAGATGTGAGTAACTCACTATAACTGGGTTTCATAAAATCCTAAAGAAAAAGGATCATTTTAATCGTAGGTTAACTTCTATACCTGTGTATATCTGTGTGTCTGATTTGCTGAAAGGACTATCTGAATCACTCTAATGATTATAACTGATTATTGATATATATTCATATAGCCTGATCTCAAGATTCACCATCAGAGTGTTCATCAATTTTCAGCTGCTGCTACCTTAAACTTACCAATGCTGTGTTAAGTTAAAATCCCTGTACACAAACTCTCTTAGACCTGCTCAATGGTTTATAACTGGGACTAGAGTTGGTTTGAGCAGGGGGTTCCATTCATGATTCAGCAGGAAGGTCTTCATCTTTGTGGACAATCATTCCAGCCCAAGCCCTCTTTTCCTTTGTGGATTTCTCCCACATAGTAAGTAATAAAGGGAACTTTGCCATCAAATTGATCTTTGATAAATGTGTGTTAAACTTTGCTCAATTCCATCAAATTCACCAAACTTTGTCAAATCCTGCCTGAGTAAAACAGATGCTGCTTTTCTGTTCTGAAGGAGTTGCATTCCACTCACTCTGCAGCAAGCAGGATCCTAGGCTGAGATTCTGGAACAAGGCAGTGAAGTGAAACCACTTCACACATCCACAGAATTGGACTTTTTTTTGCCATGTAATACCATTTAAATATTCCATAGCTACACAGCTCTTTTTCACTTGAAAGAGTTAAATGAAGGCTGCATGTTCACATAGTAAGAACTGGATGATTCAGGAGACTTTAATTGGCTTTAAAGGTTTTAAAATTTAGTTAGCTGGAATCTAAAACAGGTCAGGGCTGACTGGAATTGTATTTTGTCTAGTGACTAATTATGGTTTCTTGCAAAATAACTTGATGGGGTTAAGCCTTTCCTTGGATTCACACTGATCCTCAGGAGGACAGTGCTCGTGGAAGCAATTTCTGTTCCTAAGAGTGTGTTGCTGCCTTGGAATCCAGAGCTGCTTCTCAAACAGAATTCAGATTTATTGCTTCACTGGCAGATGGGCACCTGCTTTCCTCCTAAAACTACAGGGTGAGAATTGTATAGAAATGTGCTGATCACAGCTACTCTTCATGACACATCAGCTTTGCTAGGTAGTCTACAACTGGTTGATAGATTCTTTCAATGTATTTGAAAGGACCCATGTTCTGCCCCTTCATTCCATTTCAGATTCATATACATTCTGTGAACGAATGTGATAAATCAAACGCATGAAATGAAAACAAAAACAAACGTTTAAAAGGTTTCTTTATAAAATCACTGAGTTTAATTAATTGTGATAATTAGGATGCACAGAGTATCAGCCTGATTTTTTTTTTTTCAGTCTATCTTCAGTGTGTGAAAACTTAGTGCATAGCTGCACAATAAATAATAAATAGGCCAGAACATGTAGTTTCTGCAAGTTATATCCAATGAAGTCAACTGGTACAGCAGGACCATCAAACCCAACCAGTTTAACCTCACATTAGCTTCCAAATGAAATGTTTCTTATTTTAAAGAGTGAGCTTTATTTGCCTTTTGAATCTTCAACACTTTATATAAGGCCTTCAGCTTATCCCAAAATGGCTTTCTGGTGGAGTTCTTGTCAGCTCAGAGTTGTGTCACTAGGCCAAAGGTGTGGTCCAGGCATGTGAATCAGCTAGTGATGTTTACCTGAGAAAGTAACATTATTTTTTCATTAACTGCTTCATTAACATCAGTGTTCCTTCACTTTCTTGCTGTTAGAAAGTCCCCAAATTAACTGTTTGGGAATAAAGATGTTTAGCGGCCTAGGGAGTGAAAATACAAACAAAAAACCCCACACTCATCCTACTCCAGGACTAAGAGATCAGTAGGGCTCAGGAACTGATCTTCCATCTTAATCAATACCCTTGGCTGTAAGAGCTCTCCTGGGTGTTTGGGACAAACTCTACAGCTTGTTGTCTGCCTTTCTGTGGTACTGGAAAACTCTGGGCAGCAAAATTCATTAGGAATGCATCCAAAGGGCTAATGTGTATTGGGAAGATATTAACTGTCCAGAAAAAAAAAAGGTAAATATATATTTCATATATTTTTGTAAATGAAAGGGATCATTTTGGATGCAAATATCCCTTTTCTTGTCAAGTCATGCTGCATTGAGTACTATGAGGTGTCCTCCTGCAATCTGTACAATCACTAACCTGTCATTAGTGTCCTACATCAGCTTCAGCTACTCAGTTTACACCATTCTTATTTATTTATTTGAAGTGTGAGTTGCTGGACACTCTGTACTCAATTTTCTCAAGGACTTAATGTTCTTATTTCAATCCAAGAAAAAAAGCAGTTAGAATAGGATGCTGAAAACTGGGTAAAACTGAATTCCTCATGACTTCCAGAGCCTCTCAGATAGAGCACTGTGAGGATGGAGGGGCACTTGGAGTGATCCTGCCCAAGAAACCAAGTCCAGACACTCAATTTGAGCATCTGATTTATCAGTTGATAATCATATCTCTATATATCAAGAGAAAGCTCCTGCATGTTGCTAAGACTCCCTGCTTTTTTTTTAGACAAAGAATTTGTTTTACAGAAATACAATATTCCACTAGTGACTTCACAGAAACAGTGTGAACTGGTTTCTCACTTACTAAATGACTGTGAAATAATGGGACTTTTAAGAATGAGAACACTGTGTAGAGTTTAGAGGAGAAAAAATGTCATTAAATGTAAGATGTATTGCAGAGAGATATTAATCCTGTTAAACTAGAGGCCTACATAGATATATAAATGTATCCATCAGTGGTACCATGCACTTCCATAGTGTCAGAAAGTCCTCTGCACACAAAAGCAATGTTGGGAAATTAGTAAAACTTGATGATAAAAGACTAACCCGGGTTTGCAGCTGTTGTACTGACAGATACAGCTAATTCCAGTCAGCATTTCCCAGCTTGGGCAGAATCAGCCCCTCAGAATGGGCAGAAATTGGGAGGTTGATGTTGGATATTGTGGGAAGAAGCTCAGGGCAAACACTAGAATCGTTTTCAGAGGCTGGTTGAAAACCCCCTGCTGCAGGGAGGGGTTTTAAGAGCTGTCCTGACAAACATCTGTTGGGAACAACAAAGGCATGGCTGATTCTACCTTGGAGCAGGAAGATGGATGAGGTGACCCCTGAACAGAGGCCTTTGAGGTCTCTTAACCCTCATTTCTTGGGTGATCTTGCCACGGGGCCGTTGGAGTGGGGCCCCTCGACCAACTGTGGCACCTGTGGGGTAACCTCCCCCCAGTCGGAGGGAGGAACCAGGCTCAAAGACTCTGAAGTTGCTGCAACTGTCTTAAAAAGTGTGATGGGAGATAGAGGAGGAAATCTGAGAGGAGTGGAGGAGGGAAACTCTCTGTCTGCCAGCTGGAGGGCTCGGGTTGATCCAGTGGAGAGCAGTGGGCACGAGGGTGCTGGGGTGCAGCAAGCTAAGGCACGTGGGCAGCTGGAGGCATCTCAGGGGTGAGCTGAACACAGAGCATGGGAGCTGAACAGAGCATGGGAGTGCTCCTGTGTTGAGGAGAGAAGGAGGATCACTAGAAACTAGGTGTAATTACTTTCACTGCTCCAGGAGCTAGTTTCTCAAGAGAAAGGCAGATGCTTAGTGATGCTGCCCAGCTGACACTGCATCCATCTGGCACAGGACCTGACTTGCTTTAGCAAGAAGTTTGGTGTTTGCAGGATCACAACCCTCAAGCAGAGGGGTTGTCCAACTTAACCAACTCTGTCCAACCAGAGATGCTCTGGAGAAAAAAGAATCCAATACTGGTAACACATTGTTTCAGGATTGTGCCCTCACTATCTGGGACAAAACCAATACTTAATCATAAAATATTTCCTTATGTATTCAGTAAGTCAACCCCACCGTGGCTTGGCATCATTGCCACATGCATCACTCCTCAATACTTCCAGGGCAAGGCTCGATAATCACGGCAGAGCTGTGAGTGTGCAGGGAAAATGGACCAAGTGACACTCCTCTGGCAATAGATAATTGATATTGTCTATATTTGGGAGAGCTTTTCAGCAGTGGGTGTGGTGCACGACTGCAGTGAGGGGTTGTGGAGAGGCTGCCCTAACACTAATCCCCAACATCTAAGAGTTGGCAGGTTCCAAGCAGTGCTAGCCCAAAAACCAAAGTGCTTTCTGGTCGTCGGAAGGGATGGAGGAGGATAGTGAGAACCATCTGGACGACCAATTAAACTAGCCAAGAAAATACTGCAGTCAAAAAATGAAATAGAATGGGAAAACACAGATTTTTCAATATTTAACTGCAGCAGTGGAATAGCTGCAGTAAATAAACGGGGTCCTGATCCAACAGAATATCTCAGTAATTAACTTCATCCCGTTTAGGTGCTGAAAGTTGGGTATGTGTTCAGGGCAGCGCTGGACGGGGGCCTAGCGTGGCTTATGCAAAGGCTTTGAAGAGGAAGAGGCTGGAGGAGGGGTTTATGCTTCGCAGTCTCTTCAAACCCCCGTGCCGCCGGGGGAAGGGCCGGGCCGAGCACCCGAAGCAGCCGGGCTCGGAGTGCGCGCAGCCGGGCGCTGATCCCGCCCATGCCGGAGCGCCGGGGAGCGTTCCCGCCGCCCTGCCAGGGCCCGCGGCCGCCACGCACCGCGGCAGCAGCCTGAGGGCCGGGCCCGCGGCCTCCTCCCTGCCCCCGGACGCGGCGGCACCCCGGGCTCGCTCGCTCGCTTTCGGGGCAGCCGGGTGGCCGCGGCGGGGCTCGGCGGCGGCACAGGTAAGAGGGGGCGGCGGCGCGGAGAGGCCTTTAGGCCGCCGGCAGCGCGGCAGGGAGGAGATCCCCGAGGAGCCCAGCGGAGCCGAGCGGCCTTTGTTCCCCGGCCCGCGGCGGGAGCGGGGCCGCCCGGCCGGGCCGCTGCCGGGTGCGCGTGCGCGGGGGCGCTGCCGGGTTGCGCGCCGCTCGGCCGCCCGCGTCGGGAGCGCGCCCGGCAGGCAGGAGAGCTCCGCCGCAGCTGGCGCGTCCCCGCCGCGCTGTCTCCTCGGCCGGCGAGCGAGAGGGCAGGGAGCGCGCGGGCGGGTCGGGTCGAGCCGGGCACCGAACGTGTCGGCCCGGAGCGGCGCAGCCAGTCGGCCCGCAGCGATCGGGGGAGCCCAGGCCGCCTCAGCGGGGTCCCGCCCAGCTCGGCGCCCACAGGTGAGCGGTGCCGGCGGAGGGGAGGCCGCGCGGGCTCGGCGGGGCTCGGCGGGCTCGGCCGGCCCGGGCCTCTCTTCCCTCGGCCCGGGCCCTCTCGCTTTAGCCCCGGCTGTTGAGCGGGGGGCGGGGGGCGCCGTCTGCCGAAGGGCCCCGGCGCGGGGCGGGAGCGGCGGCTGCGGAGGGAAGTCGGGACCAGGCCCCGCTGCGGCCTAAGCGCAGCCCGGGCGGCCGGTTTCCTGCTGGCGGCCGGGCCCGGCGGGGGCCGAGGCAGCCCGGCCCGAGGGACAGAGGCGCGCCGGGGCCTGCTTTTTCCCCGAGGGGAGGAGGGTAGCCGGTTCCGAGCCCTTCTACCGGGCTATTGTGCGGCAGGCTGAGGCGGCGGCCCGGCCGGCTGCCGCGGAGGGCCCGCCACGCCTGAGCCTGGGCCGCGGGGCTGCCCCTTTGTGGGCTCGGCCTCGCCGTGCGCTTTGTGCCGGCGGCGGCGGGGCCCGGCGAAGGTCAGCTGGGCCGCGGCGGAGGCGGGGGGGAGGCGGGGGCGGCTGCCGCTGGGAGTCCCCGGAGCAGCCCCCGGAGGAGCCTCTCGCCTCCCGGGCCCCGCCGCCGCGGGAAACAGGTTGCCGGAGCAAACGGGCCGCTGGGTGGGTGCCCTTCTGTGACGTTGTGTGCGGAGGCTGCCGGCTCAACGTCTCCGATCCGCTGAGGGAAACTCGTGCTCAGGCCGCGGCTTCCCCTGGGAATTGGAAAGGCTGCAGGTCTGCGTTCTTCCCTCTTCTCCACGCTCGGCAAAGGGCAGGAAACAATGGCGTTTGTAGGGAAAGGAAAAGCATCTGCAGGACAGGCAGCAAGTTTGTTTTTCAGGTGACACTCTTACTCTAAGCTTGGGTTTCATTTGTAACTGTAAACACACACTGTTTCTCTGGGGTTCTCCCTTCATTCTCTGGGTGAACACTGCCTTTCCTTTCTAATAAGGAATCTACTTCTAAACGAATATATAAAGTGAATTAATTTGTTTAGTGTGGTAAATGAGGGGACGTCAGGGAGCTCACAGTGAGTTGCACTGGGCCATGAAGGACACAGGGTGTTGCACATGTGGGAAGTTGTTTTAGTTGTGTCTCCTCTCTCAACTCCAAGGCTGTGTGTTCCAGTGAGGGAGGAAACATGGAAGGAGCTCCTCTCAATCCAGAGTTACTCAAGAACATGGAAGGTGGTGGGATACAGCTGGGCTAAGACAGAGGCTTTCAGGAGAACTCTGGTCTGGTCATCTGTTGCAGAAAGCAACCGTGAGGATTAGACCTGAAGAACAAATGGATTGGTTCAGCTTTTGTCATTTGTTCTGAACTGCAACACTGCTGTAAAAGCTGAGTGCTAGAGGTGAAAGTGCATGTCATGGCAAAGTGGCCTGTCCAGCTATCATCTCTGTTAGTGAGGTTTTAATGCTGTAGTCTAATTAGAACTGAGTTAGAGGAGTGAGCTCAGAACTTCAGGGGCTCCAGCTAAGCAGGTGAGAGCTAAGGAAAATAGCAATGTTACTACTCAGGTTTGAGTTGCTGCTCTCTGCTGAGTGTGAATTAGAGAGAGGTGCTGCTCAGCTGGCAGACACCTGCCTGTAATGCACCAGAGGGTGGAGCAGAGCATGCTCCTGTAAGCAACAACTCTTTTTGGTCTGAAAGCTGAAAAGTCATTAACAGGACAGTTTAGTGAACTCCAGTCTGGAAGGCTGCAGGTGAGGCTGCAGTGGGAAACATGATGTTAAGACAGAATCACTTGGCTTTATTTTTCTGCTCCTAGCAGTGTTTGTAGTCTTGCAGCTGTTGGCTTCAGGAGCTGGACTGAGTTTTGCCAAGCAAGATGTGTTTTGCTTTAAAGGCTGCACATTCATCTCAGCCACCTCTGAGTGGACCCAAAGTGTGGCCTACAGCATGGTAAAATCCCCTTGGCTGTGTTTTCTGTGCACAGGATCCCATCGTGGACACACAGAGCTTTGTGGAAGCACCACCTTGCTACCCTGAGATGGCTGAGCTGACTTTTCCTGCTGGCACCTCACTGCATGGAGCAAAACTGTCCCCAGTTTTCACCTGGCAGTTGTTTCACACCATGCTAGGAGGAGAAAGATCCCAAACCATGAATGCCCCATCAGTGCTGCTCAGCACTGTGCAGCAGCTGTGTGAGGGTGATGATGAGTGTTTTCCAGCTCTGGTCTAGACTCTGCACTAGGATTCCATATGACCCAGGTGGAGTTAATCTAGAAAATGGTGATTCTTTGTGTTGCCACAGGAATCAGGAGAGATTTGGTTACTAATTCCACAGTAGTTTAATCAGATAAAGTGCTAGACAATACAATTAACCAAATGGTGCCCTTCTGATCGTTGTGGAGGCTGAGGTTGGCTGGGTGTTCAGTGGGGAAGGAAAATTACTCCTTGAATAGTGAACAGACTGTCCTTTTGCATCTGGAAATGCATTAAAAAAAATTTAAAATCACTGTAGCCTACTCCCACAGGGAAACTGATGTAAAAAGAGCAACTAATTAATTAATCTACAGACAGTTGTTGTTGATAATTTCCTTTTTTGTTTGCCTTATCTAGAAAGAGGTTTGTATCTCTGGCTGGGGGTTGTTCTTGTGCTTAAAATCTTCTCAGACTGCCTGCTGTTGCTTTGGAGGTGGTGTCTGAAGCCTGCTTTGATGCACATTTGTGTGTTGGCACCTCTGTAAGCCCCCGGGGCTGTGCACTGTGGAAAACTGGAGCTGGGCTTTCAGCTGGGTCAGGTGTGAGCAGCAGAGAGGGAACTTTGCAGAGAAAAACTGTGCAATGCTAACAGAAGCTGAGGTGGTTTAGAACAGCACCTGGAAAGCAGTTAATTTTAGAGCATTTGGATGCATATTACAACCAGCTGCTGCCTCAACAGCTTTCCTCAAAATCAGGTGTTCTGTAGAAGGGAAAATTCCTTGTACAGTGATGATTCCTCAGTGGATGTACAGCTGCTCATGCACTAAAGGAGCTGAGTGTGGGCAAAAAGATCCTCTCATGAAGGCTGTTCCTTAATATTTATTTTTTTGTTTGGGTTTTTCTTTTGGTGATGCAAGGATCCCTCTCAAAAAAAAGGAGCATTTGAGTGAGATTGTAGGTGAATTATTGGTATTAGTGGGGGGAATGTGCTTCAGGGAGTGTACTAGACACACAAGACATCTACATGAGACTTAAAGGAGTGAAGCACTGGAAAGTTTGGAGCCATCAGAAATGTGAAGAAATAAAACCTCCCATGGCATGAGGTGTGCAGCTGGAGGATCTTTAAGGTCACTTCCAACCCAAACCATTCCACCTGTCTGTGGAAACTCTGCTTTGTGGTGTCTGGGGGATAAAATGAAGACATTGACATTCTCCTTCATCTTCTAGGTTCTGAAGATTAGACATTGGGGTTGAAAAACCAAAAACCCCAACTTGTGAAAACTCTCTCAAAAAGACTAGAGAAAAAAATAGAAAAATCCTGTCCTGACCCCTGCAGAGCATCTCTGTGCCATGGTCAGGCTCTTCTGGGCCAGCTCCTCATGCTCATTGTGATGTCTGCTCCCTTGGAATGTTTCCTTCTGCAGGAAGCAATACTGAGCTTCCAGTGAGTCTTGGGTTGCACTGGTTCTTCAGAAGGCCTCAGTGAAGCAGCTTGGAGCTTCCAGGTAGCTCCCTGAGCCAAGGTAGGCCCTTCCTTGCCACACCCTCTTCCCTGTGTCTGCCACAGACACCAGGCTGGTGATGCAACACTGCCAAGCAGTTGCAGCATGCAGGGAAGGGTTTGATTGATGCCTAAAGAATTGCTCTTTACTTTTCTCAAACTCCATACAGTGGAAAAGGCTGTTTCACTCACTGGCTTCTGCCTTAGCTTTTTATTGCAGTAGACCCCCATGTGTCAGTCATTTCAGGTTCTTTATTGCATTGCTGCATTTTCTTTCCCTACTGGTGGCATTTGAGAAATTGTTTTTAGTATAGTTTGAATTTCCAGTTTCTCCTTCCAAGTTCAGAAGGTGGGGGAGATAAACATCCTTGATCCTCTGGAATATGTGGGTTGTTGTCATGTTGTGTGAAAAGGAGGTGAACTGGCCAGATGACAATCTGGAAAAGGAAATCAGCACAACACTCCCCTCAGTGCTGGAACAGTTTTTGGTCTTGTTTTGGAATACTCTGTTGGGTTTCTCTGGCTCTTGGTTGTGATGCAGGAAAGCCCTGAGGTGTCTGAAATAATAAACAGCATATAGTTGAGGGCACTAAAAAAACCACTCTCTGGAAGGGTTGAAAAAAATACATAATTCATAAATCAAAAACAGTGTACAGAGACTAAATTGTCTTATGTAGTTGATTAATAATTTCTGTCATGAAGTCTCTTTATGTCTAAAAGTTTAGAAGCAGGCCAGGAGCTCGAGGCTGTGGCTGAGCAGGGGTGTGAGGGGTGTGCTGACTGTGCCAGGCCTGGGACCTCTGACAGCTCCCAAGAGTACAGCTCAGATGGGGGCCTAAAATGCTTTTTAAAATGTAAATAAAAAATGCTATTAAAAGATACCCATCCATAAGCTATTGTCTGAGTGCAACCCAGCTGCTGTTCTGTGTGTTTGCCAGCTGCAGTGTGCTTTTGCTGAACAGCCTCCCCCAATTTCAGGTGGCATTTCAGGAGCAGTTGCAGAGCTTTTTCTGCAGTGATACCCTCTGCAGTTTCCACCTCCAGCAGCTGAGCAGCTCTGGCACAAACACCACAGAGCTTCACTAGAAAATTCACCTGCAGCTTGCAAGGAGCTTCCCAACTTCAAACACTCTGCTGCCCCTTTGTGATTGGAACACAGTGTGCTTTTTATTTACCTTAGATCTCAAGACAACATTCACTTGGAAATGTGTCTTGGTGACCCTTGCTGTTTTCCTGGGCATGATGCCATGTGCTCTGTGTGTGTGTCACCCCCACACTCCTGTTTCTAAAGGTGTGCACACTATTTTCTCTTCCATTCATGAACCTTCCTCCTGCTGCCAGAGACACACTGGTGACTGATGTTTTCTGTGGCTTGTTTATGGCATTTTATACAACATGTCAGTGTTGGGCTGTGCAAATATTGATTATATTGGCTGGCCTTTGGGTATCTTCTGTTTCACACAGGCATTTGCCAGAAGGTGGTTTTTTCAGTCCCTTTCTCCCCCTTCTAGCCATTGAGGTGACTGTGCAGAAGCTTTGTTGTCAGCTTGGCTGGCAGTGAAGATTGGGGAGCAGAGGATGGTGAGTTTGTCAGAGGTGCCCCTTGTTTCAGTGCAGTGCAGCACACGTGGCTTCTGGAGCAGTGTCTGATACCAACACCTGAAAAAGCAGCAGCTGCAAGGCTCTGGGTCTGCTCCCCCAGGCTGTGTGAATTCACTGGCATCCTGGTGTGAATTTCTCTGACACTGCTTTTGTGCTGGTAGGGTTATTTGCCCATTGCACTGCTTACAGAGCCTGCCTGGAACAGGCCTGGAGTTCCAGACTGTCTTGGGAAGCATTTTAAAGATCCATGTTCTGTACTCTGCAAATCAATTGCAGTGTGGGCTTCTCTTTCCTCCACTGAAACTTTGACCTCCCCAACTTCACCAGCACTGCACCTGTATTCCATGGCTGAGCTTTCCTGAGCTCAGCATCTGCATCAGGTGAGTGCAGGGAGGATGGAGTAAACAGAGAGCATTCCTGTTGGGTGGTTGCTCTGTAGGAAAAACACTGCTTCC
The DNA here is from genome assembly GCA_025447755.1 of Corythornis vintsioides. Classification (NCBI taxonomy): domain Eukaryota; kingdom Metazoa; phylum Chordata; class Aves; order Coraciiformes; family Alcedinidae; genus Corythornis; species Corythornis vintsioides. The sequence continues at coordinate 20,133 of JAOEGS010014288.1, forward strand.
AGCAGCAGCCTTGAAAAAGCAGGATCAGGATGGGCAGTCCATCCATTAGAACAGCTTTGGGTGCCACTCTCCTGCCTCTGAGATGCCCTGGGAAGGGGGAGATGGAGCTGAGCTGCTGCTGGGCCCCCGAGATGGAGCTCAGCAGTGTCGGGAAGTGTTGGCTCTGCAAGCTTTGGAGTAGTTTGTGCTGCAGGAGCCCTGAGTTTGAAGATGACACCTGGTGTCCTGCAGGCTCTGGCTGTTGCTTGGAGACTTAGTGTGTTTGAACAAGATAACAAACACTGCCTAGTTCAGCCATCCTGAAATGACTGGAACTAAAAATATCGTTGGTTCCAGTTCTGTGGTGGTTGTTGCTTGGTGTGTGACAGGGTTTTGGTAGTTGGGTGGCTTCCATGTATTGCACTGATAACACTCGTGTTAAACTTGGAGTTTTGAAGTGAAAAAGGAACCTCTCTGACTTTTCTGTTGTGAGGTGTTAAGGAGAGTGTAGGCTTTGTGTTAATCTTTGTGCTCACCAGAGTGCAGCCTTTGGGTAGCTTTAGGCTTGGGAAATTCCATTTTGGAGCTCCATCCAGTTTCTCCATTGCATGCTGCTGCTGGCCTGGCTCACAGACCCCTGCTCCTTCTCCCTGCCCCTTCAGGTGGGTGCTCCCTGCTTCTGTCAGGGTGTTTGCAGCCCAGAGCAGTCCAGCTCTGGCCTCCAGGCCCCTGGAGCTGGGGAAGCACACCAGGCTTAAGGTGCAAGGTCTGTAGGTTGCTCAACTGTTGAATGGGCTCTGAGAGGTGTAATTCAAGAAAGCAGAGCTTGCCCAGCTCGTCAGGCCACCTGGGGAACTGGTTCGACACTGGTTTTGCCCAGTGTTACCTGTGGGTTACTGGGGATCCCTGGATCAGGACGTGTGGCTTCGGGTGAGATGACACACACACAGACTTTTTGAAAGGTGTGTGTTTACTGTATCTGAAGGGAGACACTTGTAGAATTCCACGTGTGAATTCCACATGTGCTTTCTGCAAGTGAGCAGGGTTTGTTCTGTGGCCTGTTCTCCTCTGCCTGTGATAGTTCTAGAGCCCAGAGCTGCAGCCTGTCCTCACCAGCCTCCCACTGGCAGCTGCTGGGCTCAGTTCTCACAGAACCCCCCAACAAGCTGGTGTGGCACCACTCCCCAGGACGTGCATCTGATGTGTCACAGGCACATTAAACTTCTCCTCCAAGCTGGGGTCCCTTACGGGGGAAAATGAGACCGAGAGACACAAACATTCCTGTCATAGCTCTGCAGAATCCTCGAGGCCCAGCAGTGGACCCACTGCACCCTGTGAGGCTGCTTTGTTTGTTTCCACAATGGACCTGGGTGTTTCTAGTGCAGCCAGCCTGAGATGGAGGGGTGAGACCCCCAAACCAGTGGCTGAATGCTGAAGCTGGGACTTGCCAGCTCTGACTGGAGAGGGCTGGGGCAGTTAGAAGTGGCCTGTCCACAGTCAGGGCTTGAGTGTTGAGGGATCAGTTATTTTGCATGCTGGAGCATCTCAGGTCCTTGGCAGGCAGGCACGGGGTGCTGCTTTGAGGGCTCTGGTGCCAGTAAGTTTGGGGGTGAACTGATGCTGAGGATGGGAAGCTTTGCCTGTGCCCAGTGTTCCCATGCCAGGCAGCAGAGAGGGTCAGCTGTGTTTTTGGGTATCTTCACTACTGGTTTAGTTCAGGAAGCTGAAGCAGTGGAAGTGCTTTAGTGTTACTAATGCCTTAGTACCAGCATGGCCAGAATGGAGTCACTGCCCAGTCGTGGGGAGAGCAGCAGTCAGTAATCACTGGAGCTGCCCTCCCTTACAAATGGTGAGACACACAAATTAATCACTAAATGTGATTACTGGCCGTGTCCAGATGGCCGTTTTTTCATTACAAACCACTAGTTTCTCATCTCACTAAATACACAGCAGCCTGCAGGTTCAGCCCTGGAATTGTTCCGTGGTGCTCCTGCTTGTTGATTGCCAGTGATGTGGGAGGAGTGATTTGTAAATGCAACGGACGTGGAAAAGGCCAACAGCACCCCAAACAAACCCACCACAAACCCTCCGTGAGCTGCTCGGTTGCATTGTTAGCCTGCCTTGACTCCCACAGATATTAGGGG
>JAOEGS010014293.1:9955-21852 GCA_025447755.1 Corythornis vintsioides
TTTTAATTTGGTTTTGAGGGATCAGGTCCCCTTTTTTTTTTTTTTTTTTTTTTTGGGGTTTTTTTGAGTATTTTATAGCTTGTTTTTTTTTTTTTTTTTTTTTTTTTCTTTTTTTTTTTTTTTTTTTTTTTTTTTAATTGTGTTAAAACAACATCTCCCTGGTGGATTTCTTCCAAAGCTAAAACTTACATAATTGCAGTCATTTTCCCACAAACCAAAAAGCAAACTGAAGAGGGCAGGACAGAAGAGTTTTAAGCTTGTTACTGTGTGAAAAAGTCTTGTTCAATTAATTGTGCTTCAGCCTTCGCTGCCTGGAGGCAGTGCTTTTATGATGTGTTAATATAATACAGAGTCAATTCTGATTAAACAACTTGTCAATAGTCAGCAATGTTTGTCGTCACTCTTAATGGCCATATATCTGGTCTATTTGCATGCCTCCTAGTTTACAACGTTGTGTAAATATACACAAAAATGATCACAATCAGGTTAAGAATTGTCCCAATAATTCCAAGCATTGCCAAAATGGTTTCTTCTTTGCTTTCCTTTTCTTGATTGCCTTTATCTTCTTCATTTCCACTAGTGATTACCATCTTGGTGGCCAGTTTCTTTATCCTCCCCTTCAGGATAACCTAGATTCAGGGAAAAAAAAACCAAACAAACATCAAAATGATTGTTAATTTGAAGTTCCAAGCTCATAGGAATAGTGGAGCTAATTGCAGATTTTTTGTCCCATAATGTATTATATTAAGAATTCACTTTAAAAGGATTCATATTTTCACTAGTTATTTAGTAAATGCATAATTAAAATGATAGTTCAGCTAGACTGTAGATCACTTATAACTCTTCACACCCCTCATTACTTTTGTGCCAGTAATCATTAGTAACACAAATAACTCATCTGCAGTGTTCTAAAACTGGTTAGAAATGCACCACTGAGGGGTGACTCCACCAGCATCATTGGGGATTTTGCCTGCACTAGGACTGCAGGAGACCATCTTGTCAAGTTGCAGAGACCCTAGATTTATATTTCAGTACTGAGAGGTGAATTTTTTAATAGGTGAGGTGAGGGGAATAAGACTGGTAAGATTTCAGATTTTTTTAATAGGAAAAACCACCAAGACAAAGGCATTTTGTCTCCTTATGAGAATGAAGGCAGCAGTGACTTCCTAATAAATTATTCAAAATAAAAGCAAGACCAAAATAACATCCATCTTAGCTTTTATTTTCCTCATTCTTAATGTACAATGAAAAGTTACTTGCAGTGCAGTGAGCTGAAATGTATCGATCTGCCTGCAGGGAGAATACAGCCATTTCCTAAGCAGCAGCCCCAGCATCTGAACTGCTTAAAAAAGAGAAGATTCTTCAAATGTGACACCAGCCCTGACTCCCAGCACTGCTGGAGCCACAAAGAAGCTCCCTTGGTCTTCAGTACAGGCACTGAGATCTGGATAAGCATTTGATTGTTTAAATTAGAAACGGATATATTTATCTGTGCTTATTTAAGGCTGCAAATTCTAATCTCATGGGCAAACCAGAGTGCCACAGAAAACTGAGTTTGGCTTGTTTCCCAAAGCTAACCGATCTGCCAACAGCTGTGTTCAAGTGATGCTCTGCTGCTGTCTCCCAAGCTGTAAACCACATCTCATGATATGGTAGGAAGCAGTGATAGGAAACAGCAAGAAAATGCTTCCCAACAGCTCCAGCCTGTAGGAGGGGGTTGGTTTGAGGAGAAAGCAGGTACAGGCACTTCATTCATTCCTCCCTCTGCTAAACTATGGAGAACACCCACTAGATCCCATGCAGTGTTGATGTTCAGGATGGTGAGGGCTCCCCAAGGACTGGGACCCACCATGTGGGCATGCATCCCCCCCAGCATGTATCAGCAGAGGGGAGCCCTTATCTGCAGCCCCACCAAGCTCCTGGGCTGCACAGCCACAGAGCAGAGACCAGAGTACCAAAAGAATGGAAAGGAGTGGGAGAGGTGAAGAAATCCTGCCATGGAAAGACTGACAGGAAAAACAGAAAATCCAGGCAGAACAACCTGCAAGTTGTTCATACATAGGACAGCAAGCAACTGCTGGCAACTTCCAAGGAAGGGCACTATGGTTGCATCCCAGCAGTTACAAGTGATCAAGCAGGAGCAGGGGACTATGGAGTTGCCACTAAGCCTTTAACTTATGCTTGCATTAGCATTTACATTTTACCTTGGTGTCACCAAGTGATTCAGAAGCAAACAAGAGCAAGGGAGTCTGTAACCTGAGGGTAAGCTGGAGCAGGGGGCACCAGGCCAAGGGATACTTCATCGGCCATCAGAGCATGCTCATCCAGCAGGTCTTCAGGTGATCTGCCCCAGGACAGCAAAGCTTCAGAGGCCCAAGGTACCTCCCAAGGATTCTGGCTCCTGCTGCCCTCCTCCAGGTTCCTTTCCAGCCCTCAGAAACAACCTTGTCCCCAAAGTTCCTCCAGCCACAGTTACAACTTCTCCTGCAGGACTTACCTCTTCTAGCAGCAGCTTTGTCATAGCTGTCCCCAGCTGGTGTCTAGAGGAGGGCTTTGTTACATCTGGCAAGTACTCTCCCTATATTAATAATTACCACTCTGTAGTCAGTGGTATCTTAACAAGCAAATTGGCTCTGGGAAGTCACAGGAGAATTCCTAGCAAAGCCATTTACCTTCACCTCACAACCAAAGCACATCCACTCCATGTGACATCAGACCACAAACTCACATCCCACAAGCCATGGCACACAGCCATTACCTCACCCACAAAGCAGTGAGTCATTTGGATATCATGTTCATTTTCCCTTCAGTGACTGGGAGGTTTTCCCAAATGTTTGCATTTATCAGAAAAATCAAGAGGGATTACAGATGCAAACTGACAAAAAAAGATTGTAACCCAGGCCTGGAACACAAGGATTTGAGGGGAGGGTGAAGTTCTTGCTGGCTGGTTCCCACAAGAACTGAGTGCTCTTGATCCAGCACTCTGCTTTCCACTGAAATATGGTCATAGCCAAAGCATCTTATGGATCAAGCCCTTCTGGCTCCAAAAGAAGCTAGAGAAGGTACAATGGATCTCTCTGTATCCCATGGTTTGGGCAGTTTCACATCCACATCAACATAAACCCACACAGACTAGTGCAGAGCCCCAGCTGAGGTGGATTTGCACATGCACTGCATCCACTGACACTACTCCTGGGTGGTGACTGCATCACACGTGCTAGATAATCCTGTTTCTAACATCCCCAGTCTTTTCTTTATAAACCCAACCTGTGCAGCGTGAAGTTAGTGTCAAAACTCTTTCCCACTAGATGCTAGATCCTAAAATTAACATAAAACTAACAAGTAGCTAAATGATTCACACAATAACAAAAGAACAAACAAACATATCAGCAGCTATTAGATATAAAGACAAAGTCTCTGCCTTAGGAAATCTTTGAGCTGTGATTGCTCTGGAAGCTAAGAGAATATTCTGGGTAAGTACCACCACATCCTTGCCTCGTTATTAATGCCAAATAAAACCATTACTGGTTACTGAGACCCCTGGGCTGCATGATTTCTGATCTGAGGCTGTAGACTTTTCTCCCCTTTGCAAATTCTAATTATTAGCAAAGAGATATTGAGTGGTTTCAAATCCAAACACCACCAACATGACTCCAGGCTGACAGATTATTTCTGTCCTGCTGAGAAGCCTTAACTGAGGAAGAACAACCTCAATGTGATGCAAGGGAACATTCATGGAGAAGCTGGTGACCAGGACATGATGAACATGCAGGAACAACACAGAGGAAAAAGCAGTTTATAGTTTATACATGGGTTGATGGACAGGAGATAATCTCTGTTGCTCCAGTCTGCTGCATTGGGCTCATGCTATGACACATGAACTGCATCCTATTTGGATAAAGCTACACCCAAAGATGTGCTCCAGGAGCTCTCTGTGTGATATAAAAAATAATAAGGTACATTTCAGTATGAGTCCAGACAAAAGCTGGTGTGAAGTAAAACCCTGAAAAAGAATGTGTAGCTCTGGCACCAGTGGTTTCCCTGGAGGGATTACTTCAGAGGGTCCACGTTGCTTGTTATTTTATCCATTAACTAAACTATGGGAGAGAAAGAGCTTGGTCTTAAGAGGCATTTAACATTCAAACAGGACAGGGAGCAAATACAATTATATTAATACTTTGCCAAATATAGCACTGTTGAAATCAAGATAAGCGTTGACTTTGAACTGTGAGGAGACCACAAAGGAGCATCAAAATGACTTCTCCATATTTAAGGACTGACCTTGGGAGAAGAGGAGCACTATCCTAATGTCAGACTCAAGCCTTTAACCTTCAAAGACCTCATGCTCAGAGCAGTATTTTGGCTGGCTGAGGTTTGTGGGTGGTTTTTTTTGCTACTGGGAAAACATTTGCTGTCAGTTTTAGTATAATTACACTAATTAAGAATTTTTTTTTAAGTCTTCTGGCTTTCTGGGTACCTTTTTTCAGCCATTATTATCCTCTTCTGGAAATTGGCATAATGTATTTGACATTGATTCATATTTTTAGGATCTTCAAGACATATTGCTCCTTTTATATTTTTCTGGTGAGATTTTATGCTTGTCAGAAACACTCCTTTTCCTTACCCAGAACTGAGGCTAAAACTGCTGAGAGAGGAAGGATGGAGAGCACCAGATTTACCAGTCCTTTAATAACTATCCTTATTTAATTACTACTTCATTAGGAAAGAGCTTTCCTGCCATATCAAAATTAATGAATTTCCTACTTTGTAAGCTTCATCATTAACCCAACCTATCAACAGCCTTTTGAAAATGTATGTATTCTGATAAACTATCCATGAAAAAAACCCCAGATATTCAATGTATTCTGCATGGCATAGGGGAGAAAAAGACATTTCAGTGTCTAGGACACTCCTTGCACTGTTTGTCTCCTTGCACCACTGCTGACTTCATGAATATCTACATAATTTCCTTAGTCTATGCCTCAGTTTCTCATCTGTGGGATTCTCTGAAGAACTGTTCAGCCTCTGTCAGAAAATAATCCATAACAGAAGGCCCCACACATACTGCCAAAAGGAGACACTAACATGAAAAATTTCAGATCCAACAGTGCTATAAAATACATCTCCCCAAATCTACAGGACCTAAAGCACATCACTGTCATTCCAAACAGTCCAGTGAACCAGGCAAAGTATTTCTAGCTTGTCTCTTCACACTCAGCATGAGCAGTGACTGAACTTGGTGATTCCTTGGTGGCAAGGCTTTGGAAAAGGCAGCAGCAAGCACATGTTTGTGAATTTACTACCTTATGTTTGCCACGTGGAAGATACAAAGCACATCCCTCACAAAGTACCTGCCTTGACATATCTGTCAGTTCTTGAATATGCTGGCACCTCGACCTGTGCTTGAAAAAGTTTTGTAATCATACATCATATTTTCTCTAAGTCATTATTTATGAGCTCCCCAAGGAGGCTGCAGGTGGTGGGCAGAGCCAGCATAAGCAGAGCTCCTGGGAACTCAAAAGAGAGGAGGATGGCCTGGGCTCTGCCAGGACCCTGAGCACTCCTCTTGATCAGCCACACGCTGTCAGGTATTATCTGACACTTTGAAAACATGAATGAAAACTTCTGAAGATATCTTTGGGTCAGATGCTCAGCTGGTACTAAGAAGCCTTCCTCCTCTGAGTTTGGCTAGGCCACCTCTGTTTGCATCAGCTGGGGATCTGTCTCCTTGCATTCCATCTAGCTTGAATACCAGTGAGCACAAATTTGGTATTCTTAATCCATAATCGCAGACAATCACCAGCCAAATTGGTTTGATATTTAAACTTGTTTACAGTCCCCAGGCTATTAGTTGTGATGACACATTAAGAGATAAGAGAGCTTTAATTTTCTGAGGATGGTTCCACCCTATGGGGATAAGAAACACACAGTGGAAACTTGTTTTGATTAGCAACTGAAGAGGGCACGGAAATCATACAAAGCAGAGTGTGAGTTCAGGTGCTGCTGGAGCTGACACCTTCCCTTATCTCACAAAGAAGTGCTCGAAATACCAAGCAGGGAGGAGAGGTTCCTCAAGGATTTAACCCAACTTGAACATCCTAGCCTAGTGGAGTTTTGTTCCTTTCCTCCCAACAAGCTCTTTTAACCTCATTTTCCTCCAAGGGCAGACATGGGAAAGTTGGGTGCTCAGCTCAAGACCTGAACAGCCCCCAGGCAAGATGCTGATCAGGTAGGTGGGTGCTAGTGATCTGTGGGAGGAAGGCAAACAGGACACAGGGTTTTTTTTCTCATTAGCAGTCATTTTTCTAAAGATTACACTGGAATATTCTCACTTCTGTGATGACTTTGTATCCACTTGAGAGGACTGGGTAAGCCCTCTCCTAAACTCCACCAACACAATATGCTGTCAGCTGCCAGTCAAGAGCCTGCTTAGAGAAGCATTGGCAGGTGCAGGGACCCTGATTTCCATTTATTTTTAGAGTTGGATTTCAGGGAGCTGAAAGGCACCATGTAAATGCAAGATAAGGCCAAGAGAAGCTCTGGGGCCGTAAGAAGCTTCTCTATGAGCTCACTCAGACAGACACAGCAGCTTGCACAGGCCATGTGTAGTATATGTGAATAGCAGATGAATTAAGCAGTTGCCATAAGGGAGAGGGAAGACAAGGAAAGGTGCCCAGGGAAAGGTCTTTCATTAGAGAAAAAAAAATCAGAAAGAGCAGGAATGTGAGCCAGGTTCAATAACACTGCCCAGCAGTGAGCAGAGACCAGTGCCTAAAGCAAAGAGATGTCTCTGTGGAGAGAGGACACCAGCACTTAGGTAGTCCTCAAGCAGGAAAATAAACCTACAGCAGGCTGTTACTATGCTGCCAGGTTTTAGTCAGTAGGAAACACACACTATTTATAGCACTACAGCCAGGACATTTCCAAAGGTCTCAGCAATGTGAGGGCTCCTTTAGAACAGAGGGAAGCACTCAGCAGCAGAGAGGTTATTCAGAGAGGGCAGAATTCAAATAAATAATGCATTACAGGGTTCATCCTGCTTCTCAACGTGGGTGTGATCCAGTTAGTTCTGGCAGCTTATTTAGTCCCCCAGGTAGCTTTACCTTAGAGGAGGTAAAGGGTTTGCAGCCAGTTTTACCACCTTCTCCTCATTTATGTCTCATACTCAACTCTGAATCGCTCAGGATGCCTCAGCTCTATTAAACTGTGATCAAATCTTTTTAATACAAGTATCCTTGTGTAAGAAACAAAGCTATTATCTGTGGCAGGATAATGATGTTTAAATACCAGGCTATTAATACAGACTCTCCTTTACCTGCTTCTGTGCAGACAATGCTATCCATAGACTCACAAACAGCCTTTGGCTCCTCCAGCTCTAGCACCTTCTCTACCATGCCAGGATCCATAAGGTTTCACGAGTCCTAGTTTGTGAAGGAAGCAAACCTCACTGAAATGACAGTAAGTCACCCTTTAACCCAATTCCCTCTCCCCTTTGATATAAGATGTACTATGAAGAATGAATTGTTATTGATTTATTGTGATTGGTCTATTTTAAACACAACTGGAAGCATTTACGATATAAAGTCCCAATTTCACAAATCCAGGGATGATTAATTTCTTGGCTGGGTCCAGTGGTGAAATCTCAGTGTAATTATGATTAGTTTAGACTGTCCTTTTTTTTGTGTTCACAATCCATTTTCCTGATACACAGCACTGTGCTTTGTTGCTTGGTGCTAATATTCAGAAGCAGAAGTGTTAGATTCTCTGTTGGCACTGCAGTGCAAACATGCAATTTTCCTCCTTTTAAATAAACAGTATTTCTTTTCAGACTTTTTGAGTTAAAAGACTATTTCCTCCCACCCAGCCTTCCTGAGGTTAACTCCTGATACCCTCTGTCATCCAGAAGAGGGAAAGAACGACAGGGTCTATGTTCACTTTGTTCATATTAATCCCTCTGCAATGTGTGCAAATGCACAGGCTCTAATAAAAAAATACTATGTGTGCTCTATTTTCAGACAATTTACTGCTCTGTTACAACAAGCAGAGCTGAAAGAGAAAAGTTGCATTTTGTGGACACAACAATAGGGAATAGATCTCTGTTTTCCTCTTCATATAGTGTCTGCTGAGCCCTGTCCTGCTCAGGCTCCTACCCCAGAAGCAGAAGCTGCAGTGGAGAAAAGAAACTAAATCATTCCTAAAGAGGCTTTTTGTGTGTTCCCACTGCTTCTTTCCCATCAGAAAGAGCTATCCACAGTGGAGTGGATTTTGAATACAATAACCACCTGAGTGCTTACTGTATTCAAATCAAACAAACAAACAAACCCAAACTATTAAAAGCCTTAAATTTGCCTTTTTTTTTTCTCCTCAGATAAAAGTAGCTTTAGCTGAAATAGCTGTATGAAAAGACCAGATGTTAAGGATTTCTTTCCATCATTTAAGATCTCAGCACCTCAATTTCTATTTCAAGGGCATCTCTGGGGTTTTCTTTAGGAATAAAACTATGTTGAAGCCCTGTAAAAGGAAAAAATACAATACCCAAGTCTCAGAGAAAGACAGGTCTCCATTATCTGCCAGGAGGCACGTAACCTCTGTCATAAGCAATTTGAAGATCTGCCTCACCACTGCATGTTGGATGGAAACAGAGATGCTTCAGAAGACATTTAAGAAATATTAAGAGATTGCACAGTGACACCAACGTGTTTTGTGGGGTTTTTTTGGCTATATAATATCTCTAAATTCAAGCAAGTCCAGAAGATGTTGTGATGGATCAAACTACTTTTACCTCAGATGTGACCTCTCCTTACAGAATAAACATGCACCGGTAGAGCATCCAGAAGCTTGAGGGTTATAACACCAGGGCTTCTCTAGAAAAGAGCTGTTAGTTTGTGTGCACAACAGTCTAGAAAGTCTAAAATCTCCACTTGTACTTCAACTGTATCTTTATTCCAAAAAATTAATTACAGCTACATTAAAGGCCACTGCAAATAATTTTGGCCAACTGACACATTCTGATTTAGGAAAAGTTGTGTTTGGGGGTTTTTTTAATAACTTTTTAGTAAAAACTGGTCTGAAATTATAAGTGCCAGATATTTGTCTCAGGGAAAATATTTTCTGAGGAAAAAAAAAAATCACTCAGTTTTGCTGTTTATATAAATGATGTTTGGAAACCAAATTATTGTTTTATCTGTATAAAAACTTGGCAGCCTTTTCTGTGAAATACTTAGGTATCTTCACACAAGGTTTGCATTCTCAATTTTTTTGAACCTGAGATCTCTTGATGTAAATGCTGAAGAAGATCTTATGCATACAATTACTTTCAAGTGATCAGTTCTATAAAAGAAATTACCTTTCTTGCATTTTTTTTCCTATTTCATTACTTTCTTAGCTCAAAGCCTCTTTACAGCACTTCAGTAGGTTGAAACTTTATTGATGACTGTCAATATGAAAATTTGAATAACAAAGAGTTTTCAGTTTGCTTTTATTAAATAAATTTGTTGGTTGGTTGGGTTTTTTTCTAATAATTTGCAAGGACCAGCCAAAAATGCCACATTATCAAGGATTAATTCAGCCTCCTTCTGTTCATGTGTTATCAGGTAGGCTTTAGATAAGCATTAGTCTGTCCACCACATTCTACCTTCAGTCAGAGCACGGTGCATTTGCCATAGAAAAGATTAAAAAGAGTTTGATTGTAGGATGCTTTGATTTATTTTTTTTTAGGATTTAGAAGGTGACAGAACAGTCTGAGAACAGGAGCAGCAACTTTTTATCTTCAGGTGTGAGATGCTGCCCAGAGGAAGGGGACAACCCATTCGCACCACGCTTTTAAAAGTTGCTTCCCTGTTCTGTAATTTCTTGAATATCTGGAATAAGTGAGTACTGGCCATTGCAGCAGAAGGCAATGGGAGCTGCAGTATGTGCTGCCACATATTCTCAAAAAATTACATTGCATACCCATAGTTATGGATATTTGTAATTTTTTTTTTTTTTTTTTTTTTTTGCCTTAGGCTACCAGCTGTACTGGGGAGTAATGATACCCAGAATCCCTATTAAGGTGCTGTAAATGGAAATAAGTTGGTGTTTGCACGTGGCAAGGACCTGCATGATGGAACACCCTGGAATGCCCCAGCAGGAAATAATTTTGCCTTCACAGCAGACTCTGAGCTATGCATTGAACAGTGAAAAGAAACCCAAGTATTGAATTCACAAACTGTATCATCTATTATGCACACCGAGCAAGACTCAGATTCTGGGCAAAAATAGTCTGTGACTGATGCACCTGTGCAAGGTGGCAAATTAATGGAGTAGAGACAATTTTACTTGCAGCATTTCTTAGCTCCAAGTGCTGAGCTGTGCAACCTTGATAATGTTCTTTTCACATACTGTTTTGTGTGTAATTATTACCTATATCAGCCCAAAGTTAAAAATAGAGCACTCCCCTATCAAATGCCTCTTTTAGGACACGGCTGCAGCTGACTCTTAAAGGTGCCAATAACTTGCAACCCACGCTGAAGGCTACTGGCACCATCACAGCAACCCCATCCAAAGAGAAAAAATGTTCAAAACCTCTTTCAAAGTCACTCTAATGAGCACTCAAAAACAGGCAGCTGAAAATCCCTGGCCACTTTTAAAATATGAGACCTAATAAGATCAAAGAACAGCTAATTTGAAGGAGAGGTGGTTTCTAAAACAAAGTTATCAAAGTAGGATAACACTCCAGGCAACTAACTCCCACACCTTTTATCATCATCATTAGTCATTTATATTGCAGCAGCATGGGGCAACCCCTGCTGACGTCTGGGCTGGAAACCAGACACAGAGAGAGGGAACAAAAGCTGGCCCAAGCAGCTTACACAATTACAATGGTTTGGAGCATGGGAAGGGGAGGGGGGAAGAACAGAAGGTTAAAGTGAGTTGCTGAAGGTCGATATGCACAAAGCCAGGACAGCCAGGAGAGTCAAGCCCTCAATCCATGGGAGCAGCTGCCCATTTGGCTTGTGCTCAAAGCAAGCATGGTGACATGTCTCCTTTTCAGGGCTCAGGGTAGAGCTCTGTGGCATAGAAGAGAAGCAGGATTTGGGAATTCAATGGTCATAATACCTCACTATATGTCTGGCAAGGCCATCAGGGTGGGCAGTGAAGACAGGAGGATGGGAAGGGCTGGGTTTTCTCACACACGTGCACCAGCACATTGCTGCAACAGTGGGTATCAGAGAGTCAAAGAATGGTTGATGTTGGAAAGGACCTCTGGAGGTCATGTGGTCCAGCCTTCTTGCTTAAACAAGGCTACTCACAGCCAGTTGCCCAGGATCACATCCAAATGGCTTTTCAATGTCTCTAAAGATGGAGACTCAACAACACCTCTGTTCACCTGCAACTTGTTCCCCTGCTCGGTCACCCTCACAGTTGAGTTATTCCTGAGTTCAGCAAAGGACATCACCTTGCACATGGAGCAAAGCCAATTTAATTCTTTTTTTTTTTTTTTTTTGTCATATAGCTTATTCCTATTCTCTTGAAAAAGATACAAATGATGAGGCTATAGGTCTGGAGAGATTATCTGCATACATCTTCCAATTCTGCATAGTATACCCAACAACCCATGTTCTTGCTCTAGCTGAAATGGCTACTACACTATATAAGGGACATCTTTTGGTAGCTAATGTAATGCAAGATACACATCACATTGCCTCAAGGTCATGGTAAATTGTATCTGTTTCTATGATGCTTCTTGACATACTTTAATGTAGTGCCAGTAACTTAGAACAATGTCTATGTAAAACGTGAATAGGATTGAGAGCATAGCCACAAACCTGAAAATATTTCAGTGCTGTCTTATATTAAGAGTACTCAGTGACATACTGGTAATTCTTAAGGATTTGGGGACAGGAATGTATATTTTC
>JAOEGS010014294.1:0-12591 GCA_025447755.1 Corythornis vintsioides
CACGCAGCGTAGCAAAGTCAGCACGTCCAGCTCAGGCTGGAAAAAATGTCCTAACTTGTTATATACTTCTTTTGCTCCTCCTCGACGTGTTCTCCTCCGACAGACACTAATCAAGTAATTTCCCAATCCCAGCCCCATCAAATTGCTCTTTAGCTGTTGAACTGTGGAGTTTTGCTCCTCTTTTCTCATGCTAATCAAGCCCATTCAGCGTCTCTCTGTGAGGCTATTTGTAGTGGAATAAATCTCCTTGTTTGCCTGCTGCATGATTAATTGATATTGTTGTATGGCTTTTGTTTGGGCTGCGGGAGAGCTGAAAGGCAGCGCATATTGGATGTGACGAAAGGAGCTTGAAACATCATTTCGCTGCTGAGGTCTTTCAGAGGTCGAGGGATAGACCGATCGCATTATTCATCCTATTTATTTATCCTTATTAGAAAATATGATGAAAGAATAAGGCCCGGAGTCTTTTTTAAACATTGACTAAACAGTGCATACACAACCCCAATTAAAAAAAGTGCCCAAGATGAGGCCTTTTCTCCATATTAGAAAAATAGCTCTATTTAACGAGGACCAATTAAATCGTACTTCATTTTACCTGGGATCTCACAATAGACTTGACAACAAATTGCTTTTCTTCTTTCCTGTTAATTATGTGTGGAATCAGCCATGCTCCCAGCAGTGTAAAGCCCTCCCTGGATATCCCTCAAACCCTGTGAGACCATGCCTAAATAATTCCCCCCAATTCCCTAAAGGTCTACCTAGATAACCCCCCAAATCCCCGTGAGACCCTCCCCAAATCCTGGTTAGATCCCAATATAGACTAGAGGCCCCCTTGTTCCTAACCCCACTTACATCCCCCCACAGCAGTGCAAGGCCTCCAGTTCTCTCCTGCTCCAGCCAAAGATCCCTCAGTCTCTTCTCAATGAAGCATGTGGAGCTATTTCAGCCTGGCCCCTATTCTCAGGCCTCCCCCCTGTTTTAAAACCTGTGTCTCAACTCTCAGGGGACATTGCTGCAACCAGGAGATTCAATTAAATAATCCGAGTCCTTTGCCTCTCCCACAAACAGCTCTTTTTTTTTTCCTCCCCCAAATATTTCCTTTTCCAAGTTTTTTTCAAAAAGAGGAGGAGGAAAAACAAAACAAAACAGAAAACCTCCCCAAACTTCAGAACAACAGGGAAAAAAAAGAAGAGGGGGGGAAGAAAAGAAAGAAACTGTTTTCCTTTCTTTTCCCTGTATGCAGGGTAATTGATAGGCTCTATCAGAGGTCAGGATTTGCATAAGAATTAAGAGCAGTAAATTAATTTAATATTCCATGCACATCTCCAATTATTCCTGCAGACCTTTGTCTCCACGGCTGGCACAGAGAAGGTTCAGCTGCTCTTCAACCAAACAACATCTGTGCAGTTAATAATTTGATAAACAGCTCGTACAAATAGTTTCTGAATTATCTGCCAACCCAATGACTATTCAGTTTGGGAACACTTGGCAAAGGCTGCAATGGATGCATGGAGCTTTGAAGCCTGATTCTGGGCATTTCACTGCAGACATTTTCCCTCCTTATCTCTTAAATATAAATATGACTTTCAACAACAACAACAAAACCAATAACAATATGTTAAAATAAGTAATTACCAGTAATTAATCTCCATTGCAGGTGGAATGGTGGGGTCCCACCTCCAGGCCATCCATCATTCAGATGGATCTACTTAAGGTTTTGTGGGTGCCCACATGAATGTGGTAATTCTTGCTGGGCTTCATCTGAGTCCCTGCCCTGGTCACAGGAGTTACAGCCTCTTGGCTGCTCTCTTTGCTACCCAGAGAACTGGAAAGTGACAGAATTTTTTTTAGAAGTCCTGACTGTGTCCACACCCTGGTTTCAAGAGAGAAATGGCTGAGAAGAATCTCACTAAATCCAAATTTAATCCTGATTTTCACCTGTTTGTTTCCAGGGGAAATCCAGTCTTACAAATTTGAGGTGGCTGCATTTGTCCCAGAATGGATGTAGAGGTCCAAATCTGCATTGGCCAGCCACCACACAGAAACACAGAATGGTTTGTGTGGGAAGGGACCTTTCAAGGTTATCTAGTCCAACATTCTGAACTGAGCAGGGACAACTTCAACTAAAGCAGGTTGCTCAGAGCTCCTGCCAGCCTGACCTGGAATGGTTGAAGGGAATGAAGCATCGACCACCTCTCTGAGCAGTCTGGGCCAGGATCTCACCACTCTCAACATCAAACAATTCTTCCTTCTCTCTGGTCTAAATCTTCCTCTTTTAGTTTAAAACCATTAAGCCTTGTAATGTCACAACAGGCCCTAAAAATTCTAAAAATTCTGTGCCCGTCTTTCTTCTATCCTCCAACGCAACCCAGGGTGATGGGTCAAACAGTGACAGTGCCAGGCTTGCCCAAATTATTATTAAACACATTCAATACACAACTAACAATAGTTACAGGGGTAATAAGCAAACACTCCTCAAGTCTATGGTGTAATCAAAAGTCTATGATGTAATCAGTATGATGAAGTTGCATGGATATGGATGGTTCTCACTGACTTCCTTCTCTGCATTGCTTTTACTTTTAGTGTTGCTCCTGGTACCTCCTAAGGAGCGTGAGAGAGTATCTGTAGAAAGAGAAGGATTTACATAGATATTGCGAACCCACTTGTAGTGAGCTCAGATCCAGTGAAACCATGTGGCTAATTGGTTCCAGTCTACTACAATCTGTCACCTTCCTTTGCAGCGGGAGCCAAGCACGTGTCCACCCAGCAGGATCCTTCCCACGCCACTGCTAGTCTTTTAAATAAACCATGTCCCTCAACACCACATCTCCATGGCTTGGAAATCCTTCCAGGAGTGGAGACTCCAACACTGCCCTGGGGCAAGCCTTGACAACCCTTGAAGGGAAGAAATTGTTCCTCGGGTCCAACCTCAACTTCCCCTGGTGCAACTGAGGTCATTTTCTCTTGTCCTGTCACTTGTTCCTTGGGTGAAGAGACCAACCCCCCTGGCTTCAACCTCTTGTCAGAGAGTTGTGGAGAGGGAGAAGGTCTCCCCCGAGCCTCCTTTTCTCCAGTCTCAACAACCCCAGGTCCCTCAGATGTTCCTCAACAGACTCATGGTCCAGAGCCTTCCCCAGCTATGTTGCCCTTCTCTGGCCATGCTCCAGTTCCTCAATGTTCTTCTGGGAGTAAGGGACCCAAAACTGAGCCCAGGATTTGAGGGGTGACCTCCCAGGTGCCCAGTCCAGTGGGACGATCCGTACCCTAGTCCTGCTGGGCCACACAAGCCAGCATGCTGGTGGCCTTCTCAGCCAGCCTTCCTGGACTCCTTTGCCCTTCAGTATGGCCTTCCAATGGACCCTGTAAAGCAGTTTCCTAAACAGACCAAGATCTGCCCTCCAGAAGTCCAAGGTTGCAGTTCTGCTGGTGCCACTTCTTACTTCTCCAAGAATCAAAAACTCTTATCATTTCATGATCACTGTGCCCAAGATGACTTCCAACATTCACATTACCCTTGGTCCTCTGTTTGTTAACATCAGGTCCAGTGGAAAGCCTTCCCTAGTCGACTTCCTCATCAGCTTTGTCAGGAAAGTTCTCTCCCAGGGACCTCCTGGATGGTTTCTTCTCTGCTGTGTTGTATTTCCAGCAGACATCTGCTAAGTTGAAGCTCCCCATGTGAACAAATAGTGGTGATTGTAAGATTACTCTCAGATGTTGATAGAATATTTTATCTGCCTCTTCATCCTGGTTGGGCTTTCTCTAACAGACTCCCACCACAGCATCTGCCTTGTTGGCCATCCCTATGATTCTTCTTACACTTCACTGCATCTCCTGTCTGGCCTGTCCCTTCTGGACAGTGTGGAGCCATCCAACATAGTTCTCTAGTCATGCAAGTCATCTCACCATGTTTCCATGATAGCAACTATGTCATTGGTCTCCTGCTGCACAATGGCTTCCAGCTCCTCCTGTTCGTTGCCCATGCTGTGTGTGTTGGTGTAGATGGACTTCAGTTTGGCTATCAATCCTGTCACCATTTTGGGGAGAGAAGATCTAATTCTTACATAACCATTCTCAGGCACTTCTGCAGCTTCTAACACATCAATATCCCTTGTGTCTTTCCTATTGCATGGATCTCCATCCACTACCTCCACCCAGACAGCAGACTGAAGGACCTCACAAGCCCCTCAATCACTGATGAGCTTCCCCAAGGGCTGTCTCTAGTGAGTCTGTATTCATTCATTTTCCCCTTCAGATCTGGTTTTAAGCGCTTTCAGGGAGCTCTGCTAACACATGCACAAAGACCCTCTTCCCCCTTTGGGGCAGATGTATCCTGCCTATTGCCAGCAGTCCTGGTTTCATGTAAACTGACCCAAAACCCCCAAAATTCTGCCAGCAAAAATACTGAAAGCAATTGAAAACTACAGTGAACTTAATTTTTCTCTAATGAACCTCCTTTTGAGGTCAGCAAGGGATATCACTGTGGCATCTCCTGATGTGGTTGAACTTCTCCCCCCACCCATGTATTCCTTAGCTTTTGTCATCAGCTGGGATAGAGAGGAGAGGCTGAAACCAGCCTAACAGGGCAAGAGGCCCTGCTGAGTTTCCAAAGGGAGAATACCTGCTGATTGTGGGACATAGGGGCCGCAAATTTGCTGGCTCAGACCCTGGTGTGAAAGTGCACCAGCAGAAATTGTCCCACCTGGGCAGCAGGACAATGCCAAGACTCCCACAGCACCAAGAGCCACTCTTGGGTCAAGTGTGACCTTGAGTAACGTCCTCAAGGAGCTGCAAATAGCTGCCCTGATGATGCCATTGCCTCTCAGTTCCTTCAGGCATTAAGTGTCCCTCCAAAATCAATAAAAAGTTGATTTTAAAAAGATTACAAAGTTCCCCAGGTTAGAGGAAAGGTTAATAGTCTTCTCTGTCATCACGCAACTTCCATGTTTACTGCCATAGAGAGGAGTTGGTTTTTCTCTCCATTTTAAAGAGAAAATTTCTGTGATGAATGGGAATCCAGAAACAGTGACATGAACAGAAACAAAAGGATCAAATGCCAAATTCAGAGAGGTGCCTGGGGCCTGATAAACCCCTGCAAGCTTATCACAGTGCAAATCATGCCAGACCCAATGTGACACTTGCGGGGTGTGCAGGACAAGCCAAATTGGGAATTACCTGGTCCCTCAATTTGGGGAGATGCCAGTGCTGTGGTGAAGACCCTGCACTGAGACAATCCAGCTGCTGCTGCTAACCAGTGCTGAGCATAGCAGCAATACCTGCCTGCAGCACTGGATTCAGCAGCACCACTGTGGCATAAACCCCCAAGGAGCTCAACCTGGCAAATCAGCCCCTTGAATATTCAAGACTGGGGGCTGCTCTGATGCAGAGATTTGCTAGTAAATGGACTCTTCTTTTAGTCTTTCCAAAATGTAGATTCAGATCAACATATTGTGCCATCTCCAGAGCCTGAGGTTGTTCTGATCTAAGGCTGTGTTCTGCCCCTGCTCTAGTTAAAAACCCATATGCAAATCTCATTTTTATTTTGGAGGCTGAACAGGTTGCTTTAAGCAATTCAAGCCCCACTTCTGCAGCCACCCAAACCTGAATGCTCCATGTTGTAAAAAGGGAAATGGGCACCATGCTGCTTTCTGTCGAGGACCCCCAGCTCCTCAGACACTTCCAACAGCAAAGGGAAGGCATGAAGGTAGTCTTGGGCCTGGTACGCTGGGTTTTTACATCAGAATGATGCAATGCTGATTCTCAAAAGATGGTGTGATGGAGATGCTGCCTTCCCTGCCACTGCTGGTTCTCCCTTCAAGCTCTTTAAGCCCCTTTGGTCCCTCAATTTAACCACAGCAAGAGGCTTCCAACACTAACACTTGCCAAGAGGTGTTAGTCAACTTAATTAATGTTTGCAGAGCTCTGAGCAGACAGCACTACATGTGCAGAAATTTGGTCTTATTCCAGCCAGGCCACAAACCCAGTGGAAATCCTGGTGCTGCCACATCAGCCCGACCTGTGGCTCTATGGACACACCACCTCTGCAAGGAGTTTCCTTCATCACCTCAGGGGTTGTCAGGCTCTGGATTTGGAGGACGGCAGCAATGCCCAGGCTCCGGAGTGCCCTCAGCTCCTCCAGAAATGCCTCAGAGAGGCATGTACCCACTGGCAGCCCCTGCACATCTTCCCTGTTTGAGAGAAACCATCTTTGTACCGCCAGGCTCCATCATAACTCTGGCACCATGGCTAATTAAAAGAGGAAATACTTTGAAAGGAAAACAGCTATAACTGGCATGTACAAAATAAACAAGCTACCAAACAGCTTCAGGTGCTGGAAGGAATTTTTTGGTAAATTTCTTTGTTTGTTTTTAAGCAAGTACTCTACCCTGTAAAGGCAGGATAAGGTGCTGCAGGGACATACCATGGGATAAGATATTATGGGAACATGGTGCCTCTTGCTCAACCATTCCATACCAGCTCAAAAAAACCTAAATCAGCTTAAGGTGTATCTTAGGAGAACATCTCCAGGCAGGCAAACACCCATTAGTTCTTCTGCATAGTTTTGAGGTCACTCTGAAGTGTTTCCCCCAAACAGTGGCAAATTCAAGCAGATGTTCATTTTATCTGCATTTGAGATGTTTGCCCTGTTACCCCAGGTGTCAAACCTCTGGTCTGTCTCCCACCCACACTCCCCCCATTCCACATGCACACAAGCCCCTTCACCTTCACATCTGTTTGCACATGGAAATCCAATGTGAGGAAAAACCACCAGCAGAGAAAGGTAACTAGCCCCAGCCTCCAGCCTTCACCCCACAGACAACCAGTCTGGGAGTGCTAGAGAACACAGGCACCCATGCTCCAGTGCAAAACCAAATACAAAGTATGTGTGGCTTGTACATTTTCTGATGTTATCCATCATATCACCAAAAGCTGCTGAAAGCCACCCAAGGCTACTCAGGTCTGTGGCAATGGTTGCACATCAGATACTTTCTCAGTGCTACTTTTTTGAGCCACCTCTCTTTACAGACTTTTTTTTTTTTTTTTTTATTTTAGCCCTAGAAGCATCTGTAACAACAGATTAAAACAGTAGTCATGCCCCATGTTCTATTTTTGAAATTCTTGTGCCTACAGACATGTAGACTCCAGTGAGTCACCCGGCTGGTGGCCCGAGGATAAATAACACATCGAAATACATTATGTGAATGCAAACGCAAACCACAGAAAAATATGTGGAAGATGAAAACTCATTTGCTGGGTGGTAAGTTATTGGACCTTTAGAGGCGGAGAAGTGAGAGGCTGCAGAGACAGGGGGGTGTTTGCTCCTGCCTTCCCTCCTGCAAATAAATCAGCAGCCTGGTAGTGCTCACGCCTGAATAAAATATGACAGGTCTCTCCGGCAGGGCCAGTGCTCAGCTTGGTAACAAGTCGCGCAGCTCACCGCACACACTGACTGCAAATTGGGTGGGTTATCAGCCGTCGCCATAAAAAAAACCCCACCACCCTCTTCCCCCAACTGATTATGAACCTCATGCATAGCAAATGACAGAGCAATAACACTCGCCTTGCCTGTGGTGGAGGTGGGGGAAAAAAATAAATAAAATATTGACAGACTGACAGGCTAATGGACACTTCCCCAAAGAGCGGTTAGAAAGAAGTAGTAAATGGGCCCGTGCTGATGCAGGGCAGCAGGCCCGGTCAGGGATCAAGCCACCCGGCACCATATCGGATAACATATAATTGGCAGGTCACATCCAAATGAGTGTAGTCATGCATCATCCGGAAGGCTTTTGCTGGTTATAAAGACACTTGTAAACAATTCAGCCACTGAACATGGCAATAATATGTTGATCCGGCATGTAATGAGGTGTTCCTGGAATCAATAAACTAGTCATGAAGAGCAGGGAGCAAGGTCGGTGCCTGCCTTTTTGATGACCTTTCCTGGCTGGTAAGGACATCATATACTCTGAAGAGGACTTTTCTCATATTGCAGAAGGCGCCGAGTGTCAGAACTTCCATTCGCAGCAAGCAAATGAACAGCCAGGCTCTGCATGCTAATGAAGTCCAGGCTATTTTCCACCTTTTCATCTGCACATTATGCTCTTGACTTTGGAGAAGGTGGGAATTAGGTTGGACCCTCGTGTCAGACTGCCTGATGGCTCGGCTCCGGAAAACTGGTAATTGAAGCTGATGACTGATGCAGAGGAGGCCTGAATTTGGAAATAAACAGTTTCAAGCACTGCATGTCATTTCTAGAGAGACTGCTGAGTGAATGGAAATGAGGTCTGTTTCTCTAGCCTAATGCAGTTTCTCAGCAGGAAAAACACCGTCTTGGAGACAACAATGCCAGTCATTAAGATTTAAATGTTCTGGCAATAACGTCAGGAATAGCACCTGCCTTGGTGAGCAGCACTTATGGAAATGCCACCCCATGTCAGGCTCTGCGCTTGATCTCCAACCCCCAGACCTGGATCTAAAGGAATCGGGGCTGAGGGCACGCAGGGCTCTTGGCCATCACCAGCCAGGTTCAAATGCTGCAGAATGGCTCAGCAGCACCAAAAGCATGTCTTTGGAGAAGCTGTAACTAAAACCAAAACTGACTGCCCTGCTTCTGCACCCTTTAATTGCTCTTTCCAAGTACATTGAGAAGAAAGCCTGATGGCCTTGTCCTCCACTTCTGCTCACTGGGGTGGCCTTAATTCATGTCTGCCCAGGTGCCAGCCTCAGAAAGATTTTTAAAATGGAGTTTCTAGACAAAGCACTTAAATGCCAATATTTCCAGACTCAAATGTGAACACTCTGCCATCCTCACTTTTGGGAAAGAATATAAAAAATTGCTCTAAGGCCTTTCCAAACCCTAACTGGTGCTGTGAAGCCCAGCATAGCCACTTGTTTGATGAGGTAGAGGCAGCCCAGCCACCTCAGGAGGGTTTCCAGGGTGTTGAAAAGTTGCTGTTAGGAAATAATAATTAGGAAATAATCAATCCATTCTCTAAGGCACGTTAGCAATGACACGAATGGGGCTGGATAAGCCACTGGACATTTTTCTGCTGCCAGAGGTAGAATATTTTGTGTCTTGTGTTGAAAAGCGGAAGTTCTGCCTACAACCCATTTTGGCTGAGTAGGGCAGCAGTAGAGGATGCTTTATGACCACACAGCAAAGCCCTTACTCCCACCTATCCAGAACACGGAAAATATGGTCTATTTATACATTGAATATATTAAATACATATAGAAAGAGAGAGGTGGTTTTTATTTTCTTTTCCAAACCCAAGTGCTGTCCAGATCCTGCTGGTAGCTTCTGTGGGTTTTCTCCCCAAGGTAAGGAGGATGGGGACCCACAGTCTCCATGCTTCTCCAACAGCAGCACAGAACTGTGGAGTGGTTATGGTTGAAAGGGACTTAAAAGGAGATCTAAGTCCAAGCCTCCTGCAGTGAGCAGGGACATCTGCAACTACAGCAGGTTGCTCAGAACCCTGTCCAGCCTCACCTGGAATGGTTCCAGGGATGGGGCATTGACCACCTCTCCAAGCAACCTGGGCCAGGATCTCACCACCCTCAGTGTCAAAAATTCCTCCCTTCTCTGGTCTAAATCTCTCTGACTCTCCCCTCAGGGGTGGCTGCATCTCAGGAGTAGGTCTGTTTGTATAATAGTTTGCAACCCTTCAACAAGAAAGGATATAGGAGGATGCAAGTTATTATTATGAAAATGAACCAAGCGACAGACAAAAATATTCTGCAGATGTAATCTGCCATCCCTACAATGCACTCGTGGAGAAGAGCACTTGGCAGGCAGAAGAGTAGTCGTCAGATACATTGCCTTCTGTTAAATTGCTTTTGCTCCAACAATGCCTTTTAAAACCACATGCAATCTTAATTTAAAATACCTAATACCTAAAGGTAGAAGGGCCCAATGCCAGGCTTCAGTTTGGGATTTGTACAAAGCAATTCCACTGGCTTAATACCACTGCTCCTCATTTTAATCACACAACAAGCGCGGGGAGGCTGAGTTCTGCTTGTAAGGAACCAGGGACTTGATTCAAACATCACTAAAATTCAACTGAGCAAAGATTTATTTCTTTGAAGCGGCCAAGCCCACCTGCTGCTTCTCATTTGCCCAAACCTCCATCCTGTCCTGCTAATGAAGCAGGTCCTCTTCCCAGGTAGTTGGGTGGGATGAGGGGAAAAGCAACATTCAGTCTTTTTCATTTGTTTTAGTTTTAGAAGGTGGT
This sequence comes from Corythornis vintsioides, assembly GCA_025447755.1. Taxonomy (NCBI): domain Eukaryota; kingdom Metazoa; phylum Chordata; class Aves; order Coraciiformes; family Alcedinidae; genus Corythornis; species Corythornis vintsioides. The sequence continues at coordinate 10,227 of JAOEGS010014294.1, forward strand.
TTAAAGTAAGGAAGGGTTAAATGCAGTAGTGCAAGAAACAATTGTGATTTAAAAAAAAAAACCAACAGAGTAGTGAGGTGGGAAAAAAAATCAACCATGGAAACCAACCAGCGAGAGAAACTACTTTTTGGGGTTTTTTTTCCAAAGATTTAGTGGTGGGAAAATCCCCCAAAATAAACCATCTAATGCAATAAATAATTGCATTTTTCTTTTCCAAAAGCTGAGTAGTGGAGAAAAGCCCCCCAATAAACTAACAAGTGCAATAAACTACTGCATTTTTCTTCTTCAAAGACTGAGTAGTGGGGAAAACACACTCAAACCAGTTGGCCTGTCCCTATTTTGCCACACCAGGGTGTGTGTTGTTCCCAACTTCTCAGTGATACACAGAGCTCTAAAGATCAAAGGTTTGGGTGCAGAAGACAGTTCTGCATCCCTTGATTCATCACTTAAACATCTCCCAGACTCCCCTTTGGTGCCAGTTATACCCTCTGGTCAGGAAGCAAGAGGATGGGCACCCATGATCATAGAATCATAGAATGGTTAGGGCTGGAAGGGACCTCCAAAGGTCATCCAGTCCAGCTCCCCTGCAGTGAGTAGGGACACTCTCAACTACATCAGGCTGCTCAGAGCCTTGGCCAACCTCACCATGAATATCTCCAGGGATGGTGCCCCAACCACCTCCCTGGGAAGCCTATGCCACTGCTCTACCACCCTCAAGGTAAAGAGCTTCTTCCTGATATCTAACCTAAATCAACTCTAATTTAAACCTATTACACCTCATCCTTTCACTAGAGGGCCTTGTAAACAGCCCCTCTCCAGCCTTCCTCTAGGCCCCCTTCAGGTACTACAAGGTGGCTGTAAGATCTCCCTGGAGCCTTCTCTTCTTCAGTCTGAACAACTCCAGCTTCTTCATCCCATCTTCATAGGAGAGGTGTTTCAGCCTCTGATCATCTTTGTTGCCCTCCTCTGGACCCGCTCCATCAGGTCCATGTCTTTCCTATGTTGAGGGCTCCAGAAATGGATGAAGTACTCCAGGTGAGGTCTCACCAGAGCACAGTAGGGGGGCAGAATCACCTCTCTCAATCTACTGGCCACATTTGTCTTGATGCAACCCAGGATGCAATTGGCCTTCTTGCCTGCAATTGCACACTACTGGCTCATGTCCATGAAGGGCAGGTGTCTATCAGGGCAGGATAAAGCATCTTCAGGCTCACTCCACCCACCAGTGCTCCTCCTGGCTTCCCACCTTCCATAATAATGGCCCTCCCTATGCTAATTCCATGAGGAAATTATGCAGGCTGTTTATATTTCTTTACAGCCAGAATAGGCTGCTGACACAAATCAGCCATTAGCGATTCACATGGAGGAGTCTTCACTAATTGTGTGGAATGTAATTAGTGATTATGTAATATCTAAGCTCTTGCAACTGTCATTAATGTCCACTATTCACCAGAGATAGTTCTTACTGAATTAGAGAATGATTACTGCATGGTAAATCTACTTAATCCTAAATATGCTAATTAACACTGTATGCACTTCAGACAGTGGTTAAAAGCACCAGTAACCTCCAAAAAAGGTTGCAATGCACCACAACCTAAATTACGTGCAATGGATTTTTCCTTCAAAAGGTAAATTTGTTTAATTAACTGGCCTAGTAAACAGTTAGGCACATCTATTGATCAGTGAAACTCAAGCAAGGGGTTTCTGTAACAGATCTAGTGAGGCATTACCACAGGGCAGGGATGCTATGGCAGCACCTACATCCTCCTGCAGCACCCTTGGTCTCCCCCTGCAGCATCCTCATTGTCCTCCACCAGCACCTCAGGGCCTCCTGTAGGAATCTGGTTCTCCTGCAACACCCCAGTCCTCTCCTTCAGCAACCCCATCCTATTCCAGCAGCACCCCAGAGCCTCCTGCAACATTCTGGGTCCTTTCCTTCAGCTCCCCAGGTCCAGGCACAGCCTTGTCAGAACGCAGGGGTGGTCAGTGCATGTCCCTCCACACTTAGACCCTCCCAAACAGGCACGAGATCACTGGTGAAGCCTTATGTAAAGCAGCCTTCTGATAGCTCTCCCTCCAGGATTAAACAGCACATTCCTTAGGTCATAAACCATGGTATTAATGCAGGTGGATACAGGAGGTCTCTTCTATAAATTCTGACTTAAATCTTAATTTTCAGATTTATTTGTGTAAAACAGACTTCAGATATTAAATGCTACCTAGTAAATGAATGGAATAAATAGAGCAATTGTACCAGTTTTGAAACATCCCTTTCAAATGCCTGGGGTGTTTAATGTATTCTGGCTCTCCATTAAAAAATAAATAAAAAAAAAAATATATGGCTGTCATGAACCCCGAGGATAAT
>JAOEGS010014296.1:0-13392 GCA_025447755.1 Corythornis vintsioides
AGCAGATTTTGTGGGGAAAAATAAAAAAAATATATATAAGGAAAAAAAAAAAAGAAGGAACAAAGCAAACCGATTTCAGATGTCCTTGTAGAGCGGCGGGCTGCTGGAGGCAGAGTTTCTGCTTTTCTACTTTTTTATACTTCTAGCTCAGTGGTGAGGTGATGTAGGTAACCTGGCACAGCTTTGGCTTCCCTGCAGGTGGAGTAGAGCAGTGGCCAAGGCTGCAGGAGCTGTGGGGCTGTGTTCTTCTGCCGTGGTGTGCCCTGGGGGATGGACTGTGTGTAGCCTCTTTAGAACGAGCTGGGGAAGGGGGGGGTGTGAAATTCAAAGTGAGCTGTCTGGAGGAGTGAAAACATTTCTGGGGGTAGGGGCTGTTAGACTTGCCATGACTGCAGTGAAGTGACAGCTGGAGTCTGACTTGTAATTCAGAGTAACACAGCTTTACTTTTTTGGGGGAGGGGGGTAAAATAGGTGCTGGATGACTTCTTGCCACTTGAAATTTAACTTTACCTAAGGTTTTGTTGTGATTCGTTTCCAAACTGCCTCAAAACTGGTGTAGTCAAGTAGTTACCTGGTCTTGTTTCTTGGGGAATGCACGAGCAGAGGACCCTGCTCGGCGAGGGTTTCAGTAGGGGAAAAAAAAACAACATCCAAAGGACATCTTGATATGCAGGGTTTTGTTTTGTTCTCTTCAAAAAAAAAAAAAGAAAAAAAAAGAGAAAAATAAAATAAATTTGAAAAAAAAAGTTCAGCTCAGTAGTTTTCCTGTGACCACTTGACTAGCAAACTGTTGTGTGGCTTGCCAATTTATTATTTACATTTGAACTTTTTTTTTACAGTACAAGCCCACCACCAACAGCAGTTGTAAGGCTCATCTGGAATAACTGAAAGGCTGGATACCTTTTGTAGGCCAAATACCCTCCTTCTACTGCTTCTGCCAACTGGAAGCACAGAAAACTAGAATTTCATTTTATTTTTGTTTAAAAAAAAAAAAGAAAAACAAAAAATTGATTTCTTGTAACATCCACTAGGAATGCTAACAGTTCATCTTGCAGTGGGAGAGATTCGGACTGAGTAGAGGCATTTAGGAACTTGTGGGCTATTCCATAATTCCATGCACTGTATCTGAGTCCTGCAAGTGCCCCAACTCTGCTTGCTGAAAACTGGAAGTTATTTATTTTTTAATGACCCTTCAAAGTTCTGAACTCATCAGCTAGCAAAAGAAGTAACAAGAGTGATTCTTGCTGCTATTATCACTAAAAAAAACCAACAAAAAAAAAATCAAGACTTGGAGATCCCTTTTACTTCTAACTAAACTTGAAACAGGTTCAGTAAAAACAAAACAAAGAAAAATTCTAATCGTCAAACTGATGAATTATTATTTATAAATCACGTTTGATGAGATAATCACTATCGTGAGACAGTGATGTAACTTTTAAGTTAAGAAAACTTTTACTTTGTAGATAATATAAAATAAAAACTTAAAAAAAAAATTAAAAAATAAAAAAAGTTTTAAAAACTGACCTGCTTAGTCTTGGTGTCTTTGTTTTTTTTACCAGCATCTTAACCACCCTCTGCTCCCCAGCTCCCCACCCGTTGCCACAGGGTTTGGTCCAGGGCCAGGTAAGTCTGCGTGGGGCTGGACTCCAGGGCCAGCACAAAAAGGGAAGGCCAGAAATTGGTGATGTTTTGGGTTTTTTAGCCATTTCTTTAGCATGGATGGATTCCCTGGTGCTTGCTGGGGTCACAGGAGGTGTCGCGACCGCAGGCGCTGCCGGAGGAGGAAAGGAAGAAACCGGGGTAAGGATTCCTGGGTGAGGGGGTGTGGGGAGGAAGGAGAGGAGGAATCAGCAGAGTACAACCTGCTTGGGTACCACCCAGAGCAGTCACTGCTCTGCTGGGGCCTTCCTCTCTGTGTGGGCATCCTATGATGGCTGACTGTAGCATGATACTGGTCAAACTGGGTTATGGTAGAGTTCCAACCAAAACCTGATGCTGGTTGAAGTGGGTTATAATGCACTTCAGAGGCAGGAGAAGCAAACTACTAATTTTCATGGGCAGCAGTTAATGTTGTACTGGGGCTTGGTGAAAAACACGTGGATGAGTCTGGGTGGGGATCATCCTACTGGTCTGGGCACTGGGGAGGCCCCCCTGGAATCCTGGGGTCAGTTCTGGGCCCCTCACTCCCAGCAGGACATGGAGGGGCTGGAGTGTGGCCAGGGAAGGGCAATGGAGCTGGGGAAGGGGCTGGAGCAGGAGTGTTGGGAGGAGCAGCTGAGGGACCTGGGCTTGTTTAGCCTGGAGAGGAGGAGGCTCAGGGGAGACCTTCTGGCTCTGACAGGAGGGTGGAGCCAGGGGGGCTTGGGCTCTGCTCCCAAGGAGCAAGCACCGGGACTAGGGGAACCAGGCTCAAGTTGCCCCAGGGCAGGTTTAGGTTGGAGCTGAGGAACAATTTCTTCCCCTCCAGGGCTGTCCCAGGCTGCCCAGGGCAGGGTGGAGTCCCCGTGACCCCTGGAAGGGTTTCCAATCTGTGGAGCTGTGGTGCTGAGGGCCATGGCTCAGTGGTGCCCTGGCAGTGCTGGGGGATGGTTGGACTCCATGATCTGAAAGGTCTTTTCCAGCCTAAACGATTCTGTGAATCCAAACATTGCAGCAGCTTCTGTCTCAATCCCTGCAGGTCAGCAGTGCAGCTAAGATGCAATGATCCCTGGCCGGGTGGGCAGCAGGGGGCATGAGACCTGTACAGATGGTGATGGTGGCTGGGGCAGGGCTCCTCCAACCAGTCTTCTGAGAAGGAAGAGCTTCTCACACAAGTTCTTGGCTTTCTTTTCATGTCTAAGGGAGGGATTCTGTCTTTTAGCCTCCAGTATCTGTTAAAATAGTGTCCAGGCACCTAGAGAGGATCAAACTAAAGACTAAAACTGAGAAACAAGTTCTAAAAACAGTTTATTAAGAGCAGATTTTAATCTTTTTTGTTGTTGTTGTTTTTATATTATGGTAAAATTGCATTATTCAAGAATAAGTTACTTGTACAGTACATAACAGAAACAATATATAGAAAAAAACCTACTATACAAGAAGAACTCTTCTGTGCAGGTGAAAAGGAGAAGTTTCAGATCAATGATGCTTTTCATCCAACAAAAGTGTTGGCTTAAATCCTGCTAAAGGCTGAGCTGGAGAAGGTGCAGTCGCCTCCTCCCTCGGGCAGCTGCTGGCGAAGGTCGGCTCTGTTCCCATCAAACAAGCTTAAATGAAAACTGGGAATACTCCAAACCTGTTAGTCAAGATTGGAAGGCTTTATGCACTTTTGTTAGAGTCAGAGGGGGTTGGGTGGATGACAGCAGTGTTCTGGGGGCTGAGAAGGGAGAAGTTTTGGCCTCACCCCTGGACCTCTTCCTAGAAGCTTTGCCCCCCCTCCAAGGGGTTTAGAGGCAGAACCCCCCCAGGTGAGGCAGTGGTGGTGTCAGTGTTGGGTCTGCTCTGGAGGGCTGGGGGCATCCCTTGGAACAGGGATGTGGAAAGGAGGGATAAGAGATTAAATAATGCTTCATGTCATTAACTTCTCCAGATCCTGTCACCCATAAGGATGTGCAAAAGCCACGGCTAGGAAGGGAGGGTCTGTCAGCAAACAGCAAGTGCTTTCCAAAGAGTCAGCTGGAGAGGGGGAGAAGTTCTGGCAGTACCCAGGTCAGGTTATGCACTAAGCCGGGTCCCTGCTGTTGCAGAGAGCAAAGGCACTGCCTGGTTTACATCTTTATTGCCCAAAACAACTGTCCTGAGTGGCTGGAAAGGGGCTTCCCTCCCTTACAACCTTCTTCTGGGGGGGGGCTGCCTGGGTGGGTATTGGGCAAAGGCACTGAGAGTCGCTGCCCGTTGGGTCAAGGCTTTGTTAGGCTGGATCCAAACATGTGCCCATCTCCAGGGCCAAGGCACAAGCTGGTGGCTGTGTCTGAGTTCAGTGTGGGTCTAGGACACGCTCTTTCTCCTCTCTGGGAGCCCAGGAGGCCATACCCACAGCATGCAGCCATGAGGGGACTCTTCCTTTGGCTTCCCCCCTCCTCCTAGAACTCAACACTGATACCCCATAAATGCTGCTAAAAGCCCTGGGAAGCCCTAGGCTCTCTTCCCAAATTACTTGTTAGAAGAGTCTCAAAAATTCCTTCAGGTTGCTGATATTCCACAGAATAGAAGGGTTTAATGCTATTTGCCTACCCCTCTAGTACCTCAGGGGCTGGATTAATGTCTGCTGTGCTGGCAGGAGCAGAGGTAGGGCTGCAGGTCAGGCTCTGGCCTCTGTCACAAGCCACATGCTTTCAAGGAGAAATGGGATTTCAAACTCAGCCCTCCAGGAGCTGGGGAAACAGCCCAAAAAAACCCCCTCTGGTCCCCGTGCAGCTGGGGTTGGGACCACAGCCGGTCTGAGCTGCAGCAGAGCCCTGAGGGGGGGAGATGGTGGGGCTGAGGGGCTGGACAGCCCTTGTTGCTGGTTCTGAGATGGAAGGAACTCTATTAAATAATGGAAGGAGCTCTATTGAATAATCAGAGCAACTTTCCCTCTGCTCCCCAGCAGGGAGAACGGGAGCTCGAATCCACCCAAGTTTGAGCAGGGGAAGTGGCTGACAGGGTGCTAATGAACTCAATGTATATTTTGCTAATCAAGCACAGCAATTTCCATTTAAACTACGGAGAAACCCCTTGCAATTAAACTGCAGGTTAAAAATACCACATGCGTGTGCATATTTAGTTGTTGGCGCTCGAACAATAAACCCTGACGTGCCAAAACCACCCATCCCAGCAGCAGCAGCAGCATCTGATTTATCTGGCAAGGGCTGAGCCGGCTGTGAATAGCGATCCCTTTTCCCAGCCCCTCCTTCCTTGCAGATGCTCTGAGCATAGGGTGATTTGAGCCTCCTCTTCTGGGGCTGCCTGGAGCTCAGCAGGACTAAAAACAGCTCTTTGCTAACAAGATTTAACGTGCACGAGTGTTTCCCGAGGTGTGCGTGCTCTGGGAACCGTGCACCAAGCAGGCAAAGGGGCTGACAACTCGTGCTCTGCTTCCTTCCTTTCCCCTCTTCATCCCTAGAAATGCGAGACGGTGGGGAGTGATTTATGAGCAGTGGAGGGAGCTGATTTGCCTGGCACAAACCAGCCTCGGCTTATACCCTCCTGCCATTCGGTGCAGCCTTTGTGCTGGTCCAGGGAGGAAACTGGGCTGCGGATACAGCCGAGGAGCTCCAGCCGAGGACAGGGCTGCCTTTGTTCCTCCAGCAGCCTCGCCGGGTTTGGCAGCACTGGAGGTGCAACCGGCCAGTGCAGTTGGCTCTTAACACTCTGGTTTCGGGAGCGAGTGCACTGGGAAGTGCTGACCCCCCCCCCCACTGAAATACGGGGATGCTCCCCCTGTGCCCCTTTGCAAGTTGTTTTAAACAGAGGAAGGAGGGAGGGGGGAAAAAAACCAGACCTTGCCTGCTCTCGATGTGCCGAGGAGAGGACTGGGGCAAGAGATAGGGAGGTGCAAAATGCAAATCCTAAGCGGTTTCTGGAGTCGATGGTATCCAGTTTCCCTCAGCCCTCAGCCTTTTAACTGCTACAAAAACCAGATTTGCTCTCACAGCCAGTCCCTGGCCTGTGTTTGGCCTCAGCTATTTTAGCCCTGCCTGCTCCTGGCTCCTGCCTGAGCTACATCTGCCCTTTCTGGCTCAGCCCAGCACAACAGCACCAGGATCTTAACCTTCCATTCCTGACCTTGAGCAGAGCTTGGCTCCTCGGGCTTTGCTGCCAGCCGGGCTTACGCGTTGGCTCAGCAGCCCAGCCCTGCCTAGAGGCTGGAGGTTTTATCTGCAAAACTCCCTGGCCCGGCCCCACCAGGCTTTTTGTTTGCTTGCTTTCAAAATAATTCCTAAACGTTAATGCTCCCGAGGGGTCCCACCTCTACTGCAGTGTCAAGGAAAAAGGGTTTGGGTTTTTTTTTTTATCCTGTAAGGCAATTTGAAGGCAAGTTTTGTACCCGAAATCCCAGGGAATGCCACCCGGGCAGCGCTGAGAAATCTAGAAGTGGAATGGTGTGAATGTCCCCCCCTGCAGTGTCGCAACAGTCCCATCCCCTTCCGTATTCTTATGGTAACAGCAGCTCCTAAGAAACGGTTCCTCTCTCGGCTCGGCTGCACCGCCTGCCCCAGGTAAAGTGGCACCAGGCTCTGTGCCACCGAGCCCGAGAACAGGAGGGGACGTAGGGAACAGACCACACTCCTGGCTCTGGAGCTGCTTATGCCTTCACCAAAGAAGGGGGACACATTGTGCCCTGGGGATCTGTGGGATGCGCAGCTGTTCCCGTGCGAATGGTGGCAGTGCCAACCCTGCAAGCCACTGGTGTTCCAGGGACCAACAGGCAAAGGGGTTCAAGGGCCTGCTGGGTGGCAGCAGTACAGCCGCAGAGATGCTGACTGCCAGCCTAAGGCACATCGAGGGGGTGCAGCCCTTCCATGGGCTCCAGGCAGGAGCTGCCTGGGAGAGGCTTTTCCTCTCACCAGAGGGACCAGCAAGGGGCTGGTGTGTAGCTTTGAGCACCACCAAACTCGGGTACCCAGTGTTCGGGGCAGGGGGAGAAGGGCAGGTCAGAGCGAGGTGGGCAGCTGCCTGCACTGGCGAGGTAAGCGAATGGTTTTGGAGGGGGGGGGGGTTGAAAAACATTTGGCTTTGTGCCCAGATTGCTCCCATCACCGGGATGAAACACTTCCACCACCGGGATAAAAAAAGCCTCCTTCCATCCCCGGGAGGAGCGGCTCTGTGTCCGGCTCCTCGTTAGTCCTCAGCTAATTGACGCCGGGCGCAGTTAGTGTTCACGACTTGATGAGGCGGCGTCAGCATCGCTCTGGCTGGCGCAGGGAGGGACCCGCGACTGCGCTGGAGGTGCAAAGCAGAGGCGAGCGAGAAAAGCCAGTTTTCTCCTTATCTCACCAGAAAGCCCCAGCTCTGCCTGGCGATCGGTGTCTCCGCCCGGCGCGGGAGCTCAGCTCCGGCAGGTCGGGCTTTGCCGGAGGGTTTGGCAGCGGCAGCGTTGCTGGGGCGGGAGGACGGGGCTCGGCTTTGCTGGCGTGGCCCAGAGCAGCAACTGGTGGATGAGTTGATAATCCACTTGCTTTTTTTCTTTTTCCTTTTTTTTTCTTTTGGTGTTGGGTTTTTTTTTTTTCTTTCTCCAATTACAGGGGTGTAACACCAGACCCTTCTCCCTGGTTCCTTTGCTGTGTGCTGTGGTGTTGGGGCCAGGGCGGTAGACCGAGCTCGCCGGCGCGGTGCAGGCACGTGCGGAGTGTGTAAACAGTAACGAGAAAGCTCTGATAACGACAACCAAAAACGAAAAATGACAAATAAAAGGCCCTTTAACAGGCCAAAGAGAGGGAGAAACACCCATACTGGAGTGAAAAATTACCCCCTTCCTTGCAAAAAAATGTAATAATCATCCCTAACCAGAAGGAAGAAACTAGGTACATTCTTTCTCTCGATGAGATACCTGGAAGGTCTCTAGGATTTCTCCACTTGCAAAGTGCATCCCGGTGCTGGACGGCGCCCGTCAGAGCGGCGTGTACTGGTTGTCGACGGCGCGGACGTGGCCCCGACCCGGTGCCTCCGCCTCATAGTCTGAATCGCGGTGCCGGGAGCCAGGGGCTGGGGTTGCCCTGCTCGGGCGCAGGTTCTGCACCAGTTCAGCCGGCGGTGGCACCAGGTGGAAGATCTGCTCTGACGGGGGTCCTGGGGGAGTCTCGTCCGGGCCGTGGGGGCAGGAGGAGGCTGTTGGGGTGAGGTTGAATTCGGGGCTCCAGCTGGGAATGGGCAGGGGGAGAGGGACTGTGCTGCAGCAGCTGGGAGCTGTAGGCAGAGGTGAGAGACGGACGGTCAGTGGGATGCTCCCACCTCACTCCTGCTGCAGGTGTTGGGGTGCAGGATGCACCCTATGCACGCTCACCCACAGCAGGGAGTGGCTGGTTGGTTTGGGGCAGCTTCTCCTTTCTCAAAAGGGGAAGCCAGGAGCTCGGCAGTCACCTTTTGTGTCACCACACGGATGCTTCCGCTTCCCCCGCTCCACATGTGGCTCAAGGTCCAATTCTGGACAGCCCCAGAGCACCAGTGCCCACACCAGGGAACCTCCCGCCGGGACAGGCATCCTTCCCCCCACCCCACCACGGGAATGTCCCCCTCCCTCCACACCCATGCACCTTGTGGCTGGGGCAGGACGACGACGTAGCTGGACAGACGGACGTCGCAGGCTGTCCCGCACTCCAGCGGGATGGGGTAGCGATGGAAGTGGTGCAGCATCTCCACGATGGAGGAGAAGCGGAGGTGCTGGACGCGGCACTGGCCCCACTCCGTCAGCGCCAGCCGCAGGTGCTGCGGAGGAGGAGCACGGACCTGTTACCCTTCCACCGGCTCCCGTGCTGGAGGAGATGATGGAGGGACACGGGGATATTTGGGGTCGGGGGACAAACCGCCTCAGCTCGATGAGCTGCATCCCCTGCCCATAGCGCCCCGCTCGCTGCAAGGTTTCTGCCCCTCCAGGAGCAGCCATCAACCAAATGAGCAATGGGGGCAGGGATGAGGCAAAGGGAGCATCTCCACGGGGTGGGATGGGACAGGGACCACACTGAGGTTGCCCAAGGGGGTCCTGCAAGATATTTTCCCCAGCCCTCCCCAGCCCCTCTCCCGCCCGTACCTTGGCTCTGCCCTGGAAGTTGAAGGTGAGCACGTACTCGCCGCGGCGCGTCTCGCTCTGCCGCACCAGGAAGACACCGTGGCCCTCCAGCCCCCCCAGTTGCACCAGCTGAGCCGCCTTCACGCGGGAGATGGGCCCGTGGAACCAGGGGCAGGAGGAAAGGAACTGCTCCATCTTCGGCCCCGCCGCCTCCCCCGGGACCCCCGGCGTCGCCCCTGCCAGGGCATAGGGGTGAGCGTTCTGGGGATACCTGCTCATCACCCCAGTACCCCTCCCCTCTGGCTCTGTCCCCCCTGCCACAACACTTAAGGATGCCCAAGCAGCCTGGACAGCCATGGCAGAGAGCCCCCCCCCCCCACCTCCAGCAAGGGATGACCCCAGTACCTCTGCCCCAGGGTTCCCCAGACTACTCACCTTGACTGAGGGTGTCAGTGTTGGTGGCAGGGCCAGTGGTCACGGGGTCTGGGTGCCGGCAAGCCATGAGCTCGGGGTCACCCACATCAGACCTGCCAGGGACAGGAGAAGCCAGGCTGAGCATCAGTGGTGGGGGATGGGAACGATCCTGTCCCAGGGCTTGGGGACAGCCACTGGCGCTTACCCCCTGCGTGCACATTCCTGGATCTCGGCCGTCCACGAGCTGAGCTGCTGCTCGTCTCCTGCCTCAAACACGACATCGGTGGCGTTGGTGACCTGGAGGACATTGGAGAGGGACACGGGGGCTTCAGAGAGAGAAAGATTGACCCCCTTCCCACCCACTCACACTTGGACTTGAACCCTGACCCCAGCCAGGGCAGAACATTCCCCACCCCATATGCCACATCCCGCAGCAGCACCCCCTTCCCCAGCTGGGAAGAGGAACCGAAATTTGGCACCGGAGCTTCTGGCAGCCACGTGAATCCCAGAGGGTGGGAAAGGCCTTGGGGCCAGCTGTGGACCCTCTTGGCAAGGCCCTACCTTGAGGACGAAGGTGTGGAGGTTGTCGGGCATCTCGAGGCGCGTGCACCTCCGCACCTCCTGGATGGCAGAGCAGACGGCATGCAGCTTCGGCTTGGAGCCCTGCGGAGGGGATTGCAGCAGCTGAGCTGAGCCCCAACACCCCCCCACCCCAAAACACTGCTCCTCATCCCACTGCTGTGCCAGGATAGGGGCCTGAGCCTACTGGGAGCCACTGGAGACATGTCAGCCAGCAAGGAAATACCCAGCCCTTCAGGGAAATACCCCTGGCAAGTAAATACCCCACGTGGCATGGAAATACCCCGCATGGCACTGTCCAGCTTCTGCTGGGGCATCCGGAGGGGATGAGCAACGCCTGGGGTGGGGACCCATGGCGGTGACTCCCCCCAGGACCCAACAGTGGAGGGATGGGTGTGAGAAGGGAGTTCCCAGCATAGCAGCAATGAGGGAACTGGGGTTCAGGAAGGGAGCACCAGTTAGGGTGCGGGGTCAGCAACGCGCTCGGCCGTGGCATGCGGAGAGCTCCCCGCAGCTGCCCGGCTGCTTCGGCGCTGACACAGGCACATGACAAAATGCTGAGCAAACACTTCCAGAAAAGCTAATAATACCTCTCCTGGGAGCTTTCGGTTCCTCTGGCACCCAGTGCAACCCCCTCCTGCACCAACAAGTGAGCCGCTGGCCACGGCACGTGGCACCCACCCTTCCGGGCTGTATCCAGGGTGCCAGGGACCCTCCTGGGTGCGGAATGGCCCCGAGAGACCTTTGCACCAGTGCTGGTGATGGAACCAACCTCTTCGTGCTCAGCCCTGTGGCTGGAGCCACGTGTGTGGCTCACCCCATGCAGCCCAGCCAGTGGCCAGTGCTGGGAATGCTGGTGCCCTTGCAGTGTGGTGTGACAGATTTTTGGCTGGCTGTGATTTTTGCATCAGCTTTGGCATCCCCCAGGCTGAGCTGCTGCCCCCTGCACCAGCTCCAGGAGGTTATCTCCAGTTCATGGCCAGAGATGCCAGGCTGGAGGTGCTTCACCACACACCAACCAAAGCACGTTCGCTTCACTCCAAGCTCGCGATGCTCACGGCAAAGCCACCCCTGCCACGTCCCCATCGGGGTGTCCACACCGGGCGCTGAGCAGCTTGGCACTTTCTAGGGTCACTCAACCAAACCATGTTGGGTTGCTTTATTTTTTTTTTCCTCCATCCTCCCTCCCCCCTTCTTCCTCCCTCCCTCCACACTCTCGCCCGAGGACTCGGTGTACTCTGGGGCCGGAAACGCAGCGTGAGAGGGACCAGCCCTTATCAGCACCGAGTTGCGCCGAAAAGAAAGTTCTTAGAAGTCGCTCGCCGACCGGCATCGTGCAACGGGGTTGGTGTTACCGCGGCACCCCCGGCGACAGTGATTGCAGCTGCAGCTCTGCAATCACTGTCACCTCCGGGCCCGGGGACGCTGTGAGCAGCCGCAGCGGCACCGAGGACTTATCCCAAGGATTTTTGGTTTGGGGCTTGGTTTTTTTTTTTTGCCCTCTCTGGAAGATAACATCCCGTGCAAAGTCCTGCAGGGAGAAGGTGAAAGGCTGTGCCCAGCTATCCCGCACGTGGGTCATGACGCCCAGCACGTCGCCGAGCTTGCCAGTGTGGCTGGTTTTATCGCCTGGTTGTGGAAGGGGCGGGGGGGGAGGGAGGGAGCCAGCCTCTCGCTTTCCTAGGAAGAGAAGAAATTCCAGGAAAAGGGAGTTCGGCGAAGCCCCCCGCGTCCGGCAGAGCGCAGACGGGGAGCGTGAAGGGAGAAGGAAATGATGCAGCGCTGAGATACGGCGCCTGAAAAAACCAGTCCGGCTTCGGAGAAGTGCCTACCACAGGCACCGTGCCCCCGCCCCCCCCCGACCCTCTGCACCTCACCACAAGATGCCCTGCTCGATGGCAGCCAATACTGAGAAAGGCATTTCCCAGTAACCAAAACTGCACACTCAACACGGCGTGTGTTCGCCCAGCACCCAACCGGCTCCTTCTCGGTAAGAGAGGTGCCACAGCAGCATCGCGGGGCTGGGTACCCGCCCCCCTCCCCTGCCACTGCCGGCCTGACTTCAGATGCTCAGGATGCAATTGGATGCTCAAGGTGCTCACAACGCTGCCACAGCTCAGCCCCCAGTCCAACCAGCATCAGCTCCCAACCCAGACACCTCATTCCACTGCTTCCCAAAGGATCCTGTGCAGCTCTCACAAATCACCCAGGCACACAATGACTTGCAAAGCTGCACTCCCAAGCCCCCCAAGACACAGCCCCCACAGTGGCATTGTCGGTCCCAACACCCACACAAAAGTGGCCATGCCAGGGTGTGACACCAGTGATTTCCAGCTCATAGGGCTGACACTAGCAGGACCTGGCCCAGCTGCCCCAAAGCTGGGGACAATCAGGCCACCCATGGGGATGATGGTCCCATTGGCTGGGAATGAAGGAGGGAGCCACGATGGCTCTCAGCACCTACTTAAATCTAGTGCTTGAGAGTGAGGGGGGTCTCCTCCAGCGCTTGGAGGTTTGTGCTTTGCTGGGATTTTTTCTAGAGTTTAAATACACTAATATTCATAGATCTGTTCCCACTGTCAGGGCACATGAGACAAACTGGCAGATGGAAGTAAACATCCCCAGGGCCAAACTCCCTCCTGCTCCCTGCCCTGAACATGCTGCCAGAGCCCAAGGCTCAGGCAAGGGACACCCCAGTGCCACCACCTCCGTCCCACGTCTCTGGGGTGCCACAGGGAGCACGGGGAGAACCAGCACAGCACAGGGAGGACCGGCATGGCATCACAGCCACTGCACACCTGGGGAGGGGAGGGCAGGGCAGGCAGGAGAAAGTGGGGTTTGCCAGCATCTGCCACATATAGGAAGGCGAGATCGCCCGCTCGGCGCTGTGGTGGTGCCAGGAGCTCCAGCTGAAGGTCAGGCCAAGGTCACAGCTGCGTTGGGGCGGCGCAGGAGAGAAGCTGCTGCGTTTCCGCCTCGTGAACCCCCAGTGACAGCTCTTGCCACAGCTCCTGTACCTGCCACTTTCCTCACTCCCCGTGCCCACGCCACGCTGGCAGCAGCAGTGCCCGGGAGCTGCCTGTGCCGACGAGCACCCACTGGCACCCTGGGAACTGATCCTTCCTCCAGCAGCCTTTGCATCGTGCCTCTCCTGCTTTCACATGCCAGCAGAGGTGGGGAAACCACCGCCCAGGAGGGCTGGCTGGGCACGGCCCGGCGGGTCCCCCTGCACCTCTCCAATGGGGGTGTTTTGGGTGCCCACATCCTGAGAGCTGTGCGTGCCTTGAGGATTGATTGGCACCACCAAGGCTGGGGTGCTGGCACCCACTGCCCACCCCAGGCACCCTTAGGGCTCAGCTGATTTCTGCCAGGTCCTCAAAACACTGCCACCACTCGCAGCACAGGTTGGCATGAGAGTGAGCCAGAGCCACCCACCTTTCCCAGTGCTCACCTCCCTGCCGATAAAGGCGGTGGTGGCATGAGGATGACATGGTGATGGCAGCGATGAGGGTGGTGGCAGAGCAATGACAGCAGTGGCACAGTGATGACAGCAGTGGTATAGCAATGACGGCAGTGGCACGGTGATGACGGCAGTGGCACGGTGATGACGGCAGTGGCACGGTGATGACGGCAGGGGCTGGCAGGCCAAGACTGTGCAGGGCAGAGGGCAAATCCTTCGAGAGCGGCGGGTGCTGCTGCCGGCCCCTCCACGC
>JAOEGS010014296.1:13492-40688 GCA_025447755.1 Corythornis vintsioides
GCTGGCAGGCCAAGACTGTGCAGGGCAGAGGGCAAATCCTTCGAGAGCGGCGGGTGCTGCTGCCGGCCCCTCCACGCGCCGGGGATTTCCCCGCGCCGGCTCTTTCGCTTCCACTGTGAGTCACGCCGTGGGAGGCGAGGAAGCACCGCCAGCCCCTGTGCAAAATCCCCGACAGAGGGGCGAGATTTGTCCCTTCTTGTAAATCAGAGCCCGTCCTGTGTCCCTTATGCACAGAACCAACTTCAGCCAGAGCTGCAGCAGCCCCAGGCACGGCTGAGCCCCGGCCAGGCTGCTGGTCGACGGACAGACAGACAGACGGCTACCAAGAGCTGCAGCAGTGCCAACATAAAACCACATCCCGCACCCACGGCCCCGGGGAGTTTTGTGGAGTTTCCCAGGAACCACACAGTCCTGTCCCGGGGAAATGCCAGGCAAAGCAGAGGAGAAACACCTCCCATTGCTCTGGCACAGGGCAGCAGGGTGGCACTGGGGTGGGGGTACCAAGGGTCACGCTGGAGGGTGCAAGGCAGTGGCTGCTGCACCGATGATTTTCCACGGGTAATCCCAGCTCTCATCCCACAGGATTTTGCCCGACGGATAATCCCACTGGGGAGTTTTCACCATCGTTAAACCCAAGTCTCATCCTCGAGGACTTTGCACCATAGCTTATCTCAGCACGTGTCCCTGGATGTTTGCACCACCCTGCTCATCCCCAGGAACATGCACCAACAGCTCCTCCCGGAGCTCAGCCCCGCAGGTCTATGGCACAGCTAATCCCAGCCTCTGTCCTCCAGCAGCTAATTCCAGTGCTCCAGGGGGTTGGTAGCAGAGCTAATCCTAATGCTTCTCCTCGGGTATCAGCATCACAGCTGATCCCAACAGAACAGCTCCTCTGTACATGTGGAGACTGTTCACTCTGAAACCTACTGACAGCAACAGTGAGAGCCATCATGCTGTTTGTTGTTCTGGGCTTGGGGAACTGGAGGTAGGAGGTTAAGCAAAAAAACCACCAGAGGTGATCCCTGCTGTGGCTGCTGTGCAAGCTCAAGCCTCCCTAGATCCTGTCCTCCCCCAAAACCCCTCACTGCTCACTACAAACCTTGGCCAGCTGCTGAGATGCCAGCACGAGAGGGACAAAAGAGTTTCCAAGATATCTCGTCTCTAAGCATCCTCAAAGCCCATAGCAGCAGGGGACAGAGCCATCCCCGAGGGGACCGTGCCCAGCAGTGACAAGAGGCACCGTTGTGCCAGCCTGAAGCGCTGGCTCAGGGGCAGCCAGGGCACAAAGTACCTTCTGTTCCCATCCCAAGCGGCTGCCGAGCGCCAGCGAACGGCGATGTGAGAAAACACAGCCCAGACTCCCAGCAACCCACCCAGACCCTAGATCTTATTAAACCTGGGGTGCTACAGAGTACCACCCCAAGAACCATCGGGTAAATCTATACCCATGGTGGGAGATCCAGCTGGAACCCCTCAGGGCTGCTTGTCCCTCTTTGTGCATTGATCAACCTCTACCGTTGACAAACGGCCACCAGCTCCACGAACAAGTCAACTTTCCCACCACAAAGGCCCCCAAAGCCATCAAGCCCAGTGGCTCTTGTTCACAGCAGGGTTTAGGGAGACAGGGACTATAAACAGGATCTGTAAACAGGCGCCCTGCGCCAGCCCCTTCATCTTCTTTTATTTATTTTAAGCCAAACTTGCTTCCAGCGTGGGCTGCTTTAATAATTTCCTGGAATAAATAACGAGCGCGGAAAGTAAACAAGGTGTCTGCGTGCAAGCAGGAGCCGGCTGCAGCCAGGGGCTGAGTCACCCCAAAAACCAGTCCCAGAGGGGCTGGGGGATGTGGGATGTCTAGCACCCACCCTGTAGGGTCCCCATGGTACCCAGTATGTCCTGGGGTTTACCGTGCCCTGAGGTTTTGCATCACTAGGGGGTTTTGCATCACCCAAGACAATCAAAGAGCTTTAAGAGCCCAAGTGGGAGCATCTGATCCCCCCAGATGGGTATTTTAGTCCCTAAGCAGGACCTACCCCCCTGCCTGGCCTGGGTGAAGAAGCAGATCTTGCCCAAAATGCTTTGTTTTTAGCATAATCTCAAGACAGCATTGAACATCATGAAGCCCATCAAGGGCATCATTTGGAGCTGGGATGAATCCGAGGCTCCATCGCTGGGAAGAATCCTTCCTGACCCTGTGCTGCCTGCGCAGGCTCTCATAAATATTTACCTTTGAAAGCAGCAGCGCTCAGCCTCGGAACAACCACATCCTGGGCTGTAAAAAGAAAAAGGAAAAAAAAAAGAAGAAAAAAACAACAAAAAAAAAGAGACAACCACCTAAAACCACCACCGGGCATCTCACACCAGTTGCCATCAATGAGCAGGACCCAGCACCTTCCTACACCCACCAGCACCCCACAGCTCCTTGTAGGTGTGGGAGGTTCTGGGGGGAAATGACATGTTCCTCAAGTGCTTTCCCAGTCCTTCTTTCCATGCAGTTTTCTTAATATTGGCATTTTTTTGCTCACTTCTCAGCTTGCTCACAGTGCTTTCCTACCTGAGCAGCTCCTCAGCATCCCTGAGAGAGCATCAGCCCCAACCATAAGCAGCCATGTGCTGGCAGGAGGTTAAGCATCACCATTCCAAGCAGAGGGGTCACATCACTGGGGCAACATTCCCCCAACCAGGGTGGGTTTTAAAGGATGGGGTTAAAAAAAATAAATAAATAAGAGGAAACCCTCCAAGCCTCTCTCCTGCAAACCCACCTACCCCAGCACCTGGGGAAGTGGCAGGTTGAGGGCTCCATCCTGCTCCCTTCCCCATCCAACCCAACAAGCCCTGGCGAGCTCCATCCCAGCAACACAGTTTCCAAAATAAGAAACTCTGCTCTTCAGCAATTAATGCTGGGGCTGCGGTTACGCTGCTCAAAGTGTTTTTTCCGTGCATGACCAAGGATGGAAAAAGTTGTGGTTAATAAATGACAAATAACCTTTTGTCTCATCGCCCTCCCCCTGCGCGCCCTCGCCCTGTGCCACCAAAAAAAAAAAAAAAAAATTAAATAAAAAAGAGAAGGGGGGGAAAAAAAATATTGAAAAAAAAAGTATGAACAGCAAATCTCAAAAAGCCAAAAGGCTGCTTTTTTTTTTTTTTCTCTGCCCAGCCCCAGGCGCCTTCGAAGAACAGCGAGCGGCACAGCACCGAAAGCAAGGCAGCGAGGGGACGCGTCGCCCGCCCTGCTCAGCAGTGAAAGTCTGTGGGCGGGTTTGGGTGCAGCTCCAGGCACTTTTGGGTGAGGTTTCACCTCTCCCCAGGGAATCACAGTACACCCAAAAATCCCTTCGGCTCTTACCCCACGGTGGGTTTCCCAGTTCTTGCCCTGGGGGGTGCCAGGAGAATGATGTGGTCCCCAGAGATGCCATGAGAAAGATGCCAGGAGAGGGATGTGGTCCCTGGGGATGCAGGAAGAGGGATGCAGCCCATGGGAGGGGTGGCAGGAATGGGATGCAGCCCCTGAAGATGCTGGGAGAAGGATGCCAGGAGAAGAATGCTGTCCCTGGATGGGCAGAGAGCAGGATGCAGCCCCTGGAGATCTCAGGGGAGGGATGACAGGAATGGGATGCAGCCCTTGGGATGCAGCTCTCCAGCCACGTGCTGTCCAGCCGCCAAGGGCTGATGCAACAGGGTCAGTCTTGGCTGGAGGATCAAGGCAACAGTCCCAACCAGCCTGGGATTGTTTAATGCTTTTATTACAACAAAGACAGAAACGGACTGGCAGTGGGAGCCAGTCGCCCCTGGGCGAACCACGGGGATGGGGGCAGGAGCAGACGTGGTCCAGCCTGCTCCAGTTCACAGGATGGAGGACACCAAATAGGATCCAGATTGATACAAACATGCCTTTCCCCGGGGACAGGGTGGTGGCAGGACACTGAGATGCTTCCCATCACCAGTAAATCCCTTCTTGTGGGGCAGTCATTGTCCCCCAGGCTCCAGCCCCTCTGGGATCTGCCAGAGCCCACAGGCAGTGAATGAGGAAAAGACCATTTTGCATCCTTTTTTTTTTCAGGAATAGAGGAATGAAGGAGCTCACAGATGACAAGGGCATCTGTGCATCCAACTTGGCGCATTGAGGTTTTAAACATAATTATAGGTCACTAATCAGAGGAAACATACTTTGCATTTGACTTCCCAAAATGTGGCCTCTCCATCCCTGGGGGCAGGAGCCAGCAGTAGCTCCCCCCTCCACCACCGCCTCTTATATCCTCAGCTGAGTCACTTAAAGCCACATCTGAGCAGCCTCAACTGCTCCTGGAGGTACAAAGCAGCTCCAGGAGGAGCCGGGATTGGGATCACAACACCGGGCTATCCCCCACCTCACGGAGCTGAAAAATCAGAGCCCAGCAGCACAGGACCTGCTTGCTCAGGAGGTGGCAGTTCTCAGAAACCAGCTTCAGGTGAAAGGAAGGGGAAAAAGAAAGAAAAAAGAAAAAAAAAAAAAAAAGAAAAGAGGAAGTCAAAGCAGTCTCACGCTGAGCAGAGATAAAAATACTGCTCCTCTCGCGGCCACGGCTGAAGACGTAGGAGCCCCGGCGGAGGCACCACGGGAAGGAGTCTTCCCAGCTTGTCTCGGCACGCCATCGATTTACGGGATGCACTGGATTTGATTAAAACGCTATGAAAGAAACCAGTGCAAATGCAAATCCCATTTCCCTTCCCCTTCCTGTAAAAACATCTGGTCAACAGAAACGGCTCAGGACGCTTCCGCCGCGAGTCACGGCTTCACTGGGTTCAGGACTTGGCCATCTAGGGCGGCCCCAAACTCCAGGGCTGCCCTAAAACATGCAAGCAGATTTTGTCATCTTCAGCTGAAATTGATGTAGGTGGAGAGGCCTCAAAGCTCCCCAGTTGCACAAGCTAAATGAGAGTAAATGGTGTGGAAGAGGAGAAACCCCCCCCCATGCCTCCATGGAAAGCGGGGAGGACTGGTGAGGATGCCAGTATACCAGACATCAGAGAATCCACCTGGGCTGCACACCTATGACCATACCCAGGGTTTCCCTGTGCTTATGTAGATACACACCCATATGTGCCAGCATTATAAATACCCTGGCAGCCCCCTGCTCCACACATCAGGATGGTGCTGGGTCTGGCTCCAGCAGCCTCATGCCATGGAGCACCATCACCTCACCCCAGGCAGTGGCACAGCATCCTCGCTCCTCTCCTCTCCCCAGCGCACCAGCACCCCCCAACACATCCCCAGGGATGCCCTGCACCAGGCACCCTGAGCCCAGAGGTGCCCTGTGGCCAGGCTGGGACCTGTTCCCAGCAGAGCTCCGGATCCAGTTGTCTCCAAACCAACCCCTCCTTTGCAACATCATTTTTTCCAGCGCTCGAGGAAAGAAGGAGTGATGCCAAAGCCCACCCAGCAGCGTCTGCAAGCATGGGAAGCCCCATCTCATTTGACCAAAGCTCCCATGAGACAGGCACATCACTGGGGAAGGGGAAGCCCACACCGGGCAGTGCCATGGGGACCACTGGCAGCTCTGGCACAGCTCGCACAGCACTCACCCCTTCACCACCCAAGCAACAAATGGGATTAGGACTCTTCAAAGCTCCCTGCTCCCTTTGATGCCAGGCACATTACAGGATTAGGCTGAGGGGCCCTGTTGGAACACATCAGGGGGTGGTGGAAATAAGATAAAAATAAGATACAAACTGTCCAGAGCAGAGTGATGGAGCAGCAGCTGAGCTGACCTGTGGCAGGACACACATGGGCCATCCCTTTTTGCTCCCTGATCCTTCATTTCCAAGGTCATTGCAAGGAGTTGAACATCTTGATGCTCTCAGACCAGTAGGCTGAGCTGAATTTCCATTTCCATCATCTCGTTTAAAGGGAGATGAGGAGGCTTGCTTCCAGGGACACCTCGAGGGTGACCAAGCCTGACTGTCCATAGCACCCCAGGGACTGTTTTTACAGTTGCTTATTTAAACCCGTTAATATTTTCATGGTGATCAACAGCATTTTCCAATAGGGAATTGAGCCACAACACAAGAGAAAGGCAAAAGCAAAGTTCTGAGTTCCTCAGAGCTCTCTCCAGGGAGTTACTGGTTGTTATTTAGCTATTTTGAAGTGAAGAAAAACCCCAACCAAATCCACCAAGCAGCAATTCTGTCTCCACTGCTCCAGGGTTTGCACCCTTGCTGGGTTTGGGAAGTGGGACTCACCAGCACAGCACGGGGTTTTCCACTGCCCCCAGAATTCAACCACAGTTACTGGGAAAGAGGCCGGATCGATTCTGCTGTAAATGAGACAGGATCTGGCCCTGGCCCAGTTAATTACAGAGGAAGGACCCGCCCTGAGAATATTTGCACAGGAAGCAATTTAATCCGGAGATTTGTGGAATCCAGAGAGGAACATCCCTCCCTTCCACGGATCTGGCTCAGAAACCCCCCGGATCTGGGCCCTGGGGGACCACAGGGTTTTCAGCCTCACAGTGACTGGGACTCACTGGGACATCTCCACGGGATGGAAGATTTGTTGCAAACCACAAGGAAGGAGGCTGCAGAGCGCCGGGTGAATTTGCTAAACATCTCATTTCAAACGCCTCCCACCCGTGGGGTCAGCGCCGGGCAGAGGCTACAGGGAGAGGAAGAATGTGCTGTGTGCTGGGCTGGCTTCCCAACGGGGTAGGGGGGGGGGGAAGAACAAAAAAAAAAACAAAAAAAGAAAGGGAAAAAGCAGTATTGGCGAGCACCAGATCCCCAGGGCAGGTGGGAGGCAGCAGGGACCCAACTGCGTGCCCATCCTGTGGGATGAGGGTGCTGCTGAGGTGCCAATGGAGGGGTGTGCTCAGCTCTCTGTGCCAGGGAGCAACCCCTGCCACGAGGAGGGCAGCCCCTCTCTTTGCTTCTATTTTTGCCTCTTGCAAAACACTGAGGGCAGGTCCGGGCAAAGCCAGCGAGGATGAGGAGTAGCAAAGCCAGCAGAAAAGTTGGCAGCAATGCCTGAAACAGCACCAGCCCCACGCCTCCTTCCCACCGGCCGGGCCACTCCCTGCAGCAGGGTCCGACATGCCCAGTGCCATCTGGGTGATGGGGGGGTGTCCAGATCACATCAGCACCCAGGGGTGCTGCCTGGCTTCTTTGAGCACCCTCCAAGTGTCCCAGAGTGATGCTGTTGGGAACCAGACCTTCCCATGCTCCCTACAGCTCCCGCAGGGACAAACATCCACAACACCCTGACAAGACAGAGCAAACCTGGGGTTTTACTTTCTAATGGAACTATTTTTGTGTTTTCTCTGGAATTTTGGGGTTATTTGACAGCAGCAGAAGGAATTCAGCTGGCTGGTCCCTGGCCCAGTGCTGCGGTGAGCAGCAGAGCCCAAAGGCAGGGACAAAGCTCTACCCGAGGCTTTCTCCTTCTTAAGCAGAACTCAGCTGAAGTTAAATGAGCACTCAAAAAAATAAAACAAACCCAAAAAAAAAAGAAAAAAAAAGAAAAAGGAAATAAAAAAAAGAAAAAAAAAAAAGTAAACCCAGCTCATCAGGCCTCTGTAAGACCTGCCATGTGGAGGAACTGTCTTTTTAAAGATTAAACACCCTGGTTCCCCCCGCATCACTCCCCACTCGCTCACATCCTGCATCATCTCCGCTCCAACCGGCGTCTAAGCACCACAGGAGCTCCCCGGGGTAGCCAAGATCGGAGTTTCTAGCCACAGAAGTACTTACAAAAATAAAATTAAACTCCCTTAGAGGTCCCAAGGGGAGCAGAGGAAGGAACAGAGCCTAGTTTCTCCATTTCCTTTCCTAACTTGCCCAGGCTGCTGAAGCCACAGCACAGCAGGGACAGGGTGAATCTGGGTGTCACCAGATGTGGTACCCCCACACCTTGCTGGGACTGAGGATGAGTGGGGTGGAGGCCATCAGCCCCAATCCTCATCTCTACAGACGTGGGCAAAGCAGGTGCTCTGCTTCTAGCCAGAAAAGCCAAGTTTGGGGTCCCAGCAGGGAGAAATGACTGCATCTTGGCTGGTTGCAATAATAAACAGGCACGCTGCCTTCAGCACATGGTCACAGCACCTTTCACCTCCCAGACGTGAGCTAGCAGTGGTGGCTCAGCTCGAATTCTCAGAGGCCTTAAATAAAGAAGGTGCAGCCTCGCGTGGCTGCAGCAGACAAAGAGCAGTGGCAGAGCAAACCCGTCTGGGTCCTGTGCTTGTGTCCAGACACTGCTCATGGCAAGGAACCCTCACGATCAGGGATGCACCACGGCCCTGCTCCTCCCCAAGGGACGTGCCAGCCACCTTGGCATCATCCCCAACCTGCTACCGAGGGACAAATGGCATCTCCTGGCCAAAACAAGCAAGAGCTGGATGGTCCTTACCTTGGGTGGGTCAAAGAGCTCCAGCACGTACTCCTCACCGTCGGGCGTCCCCACTCGCCGCAGCACCAGGCGGCAGCGCTGCCAGCGCGTCCCGCTGTCCAGGGATGTCTCGTCCAGCAGCCCGTACTTGAGGACCCCCTCCTTGCGCACCTCGGGGGGCTGCTCCCGCGACAGCCCCCACGGCAGGATGCGTTTGCCCAGTCCCGGCTTGAAAGCCGCCTCCGCCGCCGCCTCCCCGTCCCCATCCCCGGGGAGAGTGTCCGAGGAACGGCGTCGGAAGAGGCTGCGCCAGCTCCTGCGCAGTTGGCTGAGCGAGAAGGGTCGTCGCGATGGCCCCACCAGCTCCTCCGAGCTCCAGGACTTGCGCAGCCCTGGCGGGGTGGCCTCGGGGGCTCGGCCAGGCTGCTCAGGACAGGCTCCCGGCTCCGTCTCGGCTTTGGCGGCCATCGTGCCCATGGAGGCATCCACGTGCCATCGGTGGGTCTCCCGATAATCCCGCACTGGGCCGGAGGGCAAGATGCGGAGCTGGTTCATGGCAAAGCCCTCCTTCACCTCGTGGCAGAAGTACTGCTGGAAGAGGTCGGTGAACTGCACCGAGAAGTTCTCAGCGGCCAGGAGGTCATGGTGGGGGTGCTCAGTGGCGAAGCGCAGGTAGTGCCGTGCCAGCTCCTTGGCGGTGCTGATGGCGTGCAGCTCGCAGAACTCATGCCAGCCCCGGGGATGCGCTGGCGGTCCGGCTGGCAGAGCGTGCCCATTCATTGCCGTGGCTCCAGCGAGGCGGCCGCACTGCAAGACAGAGCACACCGGTGGTGTCAGGGTGACCCCAACACCCCAAAGCCACCTCCCAAACCTCAGCACCCCCCAGCCAGTGCCAGTCCAGATGTGTACCCACCAGGCAATTGTTGAACTGTGGTTCAATTGGTCACCAGACAAAGCTGCTCCATCCACTGGGATGGAGCATGGGGACTCACTGCAGCTGGCCTGGCAGTGGCTGGCTCCCCACTAAGCTGCACGGCTGTGTGAGCGACCACCCCAGCTTGGCACCGGTGGTGGCTGTGCCAGATGCCACGGCACCTTGCATCCCCGTCCCCACCTGACAGGGCCGTGCCTCAGTTTCCCCACCTGCGAGGTGGGGTGCAGGCAGGTCCCGGAGCGGGTTGTCTGCACGGCTTCCTGCCAGCACAGCTGCCGGCAGCTGCCTGCCGGCCCATGGGGACGCCCGGCCGGGCTGCATCCGCTCTCCTCCTGCCAAGGCTTTGCAGCGCCGATGGGTTTCCCTCCAGGGAATTATTTCTACAGAGCTGATAAAACTGGAGTGGGGGTGGGAGAGGAGGAAACGACATGAAAAGCTGCAGAAATCCAGGGATGGAGCAGCCTTGCCTGCCAGATCCACCCGGCCCCATCGGCCTGGGGAGATGCGGCTGCACCACAGGCACAGCCAGGGATGAGCAGGAGTCCCTGGGGTGACGTTCTGCTGCCTGTGGGACCAAGGGGTGGTCAGGCTCCAGCAAACCAGGTCACTGAATAGAATCATAGAATTATTTTGGTTAGAAGAGACTTTTCAGAGTCCGGCTCTTAACCCAGCACTGCCAGGGCACCACTGCCCCATGGCCCTCAGCACCACAGCTCCATGGCTTGGAAACCTCTCCAGCAATCACGGGAACTCCATCCCTGCCCTGGGCAGCCTGGGCCAGGCCTGGACAACCCTGGAGGGGAAGAAATTGCTCCTCATCTATAAGCAAAACCTCTTCTGGCACAACTTGAGGTCATTTCCTCTTGTCCTATTACTTGTTCCTTGGAACAGAAGACCAACAGCACCGGGCTCCAACCTCCTGTCAGGGAGCTGTCAAGAGCAAGGTCTTCCCTGAGCAGACTGTGCCAAGAGGCCAATCTGACGACACCCAGGGCCAACATGCAGCCACCCCAGCGTGCCCAGCTGAGCCCAGCAGCAGCATCCCCCACGGCCTGCCCAACTGTGCCACGCTGCTTACCACCCAACCTCGTGCTCGCCCGCTGCACTTATCGGGGCTGTGCACTCCACTCGGGCAGGAAACATCGGCCAACCCGCCCGGATCCTGCACGGGCACCGCCTCCTCCCCAAAACTCTGGCACCCCAGCTGCTGAGAGGGGAGGAAAAGTGATTGTATTTGCTGGGGGAAAAAAAAAAAAAAAGTTAAAAACCCAACCAAAGCAACCAAACCAAAGGAGGTGCCGGGAGGAAGCGAGCAGGGTGACGCGGAGCGCACCGGCGCAGCGGATCTTGTTTGCAGCCAGGGTGGTGATAACGCTGGGAAGCAGACCTCTATCTCTGCCCACCCGTCGCCCTTCCCGGCACGTCCCGCGAAGTTTCTAGGCGAGGGGAGATGTTATCTGCCCCCCGCCAGCCTCGCCGGGGCCCGGCTTCTCAGAAGAGCCACCCGAGGCTCGGGGCCGGCCAGCATGGTGGTGGTGCCCGGGCGTGCGCCCGCAGCTCGGCTGAACCCCCCGGCGGGGCCTCCGCGTGCGGCCGTCTATCAGCTCCACCAGCCTGCCGGTGACTCAGCACCCTCCGGCTGCGCTCCCGCTTCCTCCCGGCACCCGGGAATCGCCGCCGGTGCTGCCGGCACGCTCTGCGGGATGCTCCCTCCAAAACTGCAGAGGGAAGCGGGATGCCCACACGGGTGGCTCCCCAAGCTGGCAGGACATTCCCAAGCCTTGGAATTCGCCTGCCATGCTTCCAGGCTCGCTCCACGATGACTTCGGGAGAGGTTTGCGGCGTGGGAAAAGCCGGGCTTTGCCTGCACCATGCAGCGGGAAGCAGCTGAAGGCCACTCCTGGTGTCAATGTGGTTTTTCCAACCAGCAGGACAATGGGAAATACACCCCAGTGCTTCCTTCTGCCAGCACCAATTGTGACGCCGTCTCCCCCGCTCCTGACTGGCACACTTCCCACGTGGAAATGGCTATCCTGGCTGGATCTGCGCTCAAGCTACCGCAGCAGCATCCCACTCCTCCGCCCAGCCCTGTGTTAAAGCAGGGAGATGCCACAGGGATGCAAGTGCCTGTCACAGGCTGGGTTTGTCCCTGCACAAGTCCATTGTGCTCCATGACGCTGGAATTCAGCAGACAGTTTGCTTTAAGGCAGACTTTACATCCTTTATATCCCATATGTTCCTAAGAGGGGCTCCTGGACAACCTTCAGGTCAGAGCTGAGCCAAAGGACTTGTGACAACAGCTAACTGATTTAATTTGCATCGAACGGAGAATCCAGCCCACCCTTGGTCACACCGTGAACTAGTTGGGATTGGGGAGCTAAAGTCCTCCCCAGCTGCTAGAGGAACTGTATGTCACCCAGCCCGCTCCATCCTAGGGCTGATTTTGGGAGCTGGGGTTGTTTTAGGATGCTGGGCCAGGAGCCAGAGGAAGAGCAGGAGGGGATGGACTGGCCGTGGGCTGGCTTTGATGAGGGCTGGGGCAGCGAGCCCCATCTTGTCCAGGATCCAGCCCTGCAGCCAAGCCACCCCCAGGAGATCTCATTAAACTCTTGCCCAACTTGGTGAGTGTCACTGCAGCACCGGCTGGGATGGTAACCCACAGATTGGATCCAGTGAGGGGTTATTTGTGCCTCTGTGGCAGCCAAAGTGTCAGTAAATGCATTTGCTGTTCAACTGCAGTCAGAGGAGCCAACAGCACCAGGGCAACGCTGAGAGGTGGCACCACAGCTCTGCCACCCCCTCCTGAAGGATGAGCTATTCAGGGCCATCCTACTGCCTTTCCACCCCAGAACAGCCACGCAGAGGGCTGCAGCTCCACGGGACAGGCACCCTCCAGCACCCAGTGCTGCAAATCCAGCCTTGAAGGGGAAACTTCTGCTGAGCAGAGACCGTGTCACGGTGCCCTGCGCCGAGCGAGCATGTGCAGCGCGGCCAAGCGCGCCGCAATCTGAAAATGAAACCGGCCCCGGCTCCCCACGGCGACTCGCCACGCCAGGAAAACACACACCGGCAACTTTAATAGGAAACTGGATTTGTGTGCCGACTCTCCCAGAAACTTCTGATCCCCAACCAGAGGAAAAGCAGCCGGTGGCATTTTCAGCTCCCTTTTAGAAGCAGGAGGCTACTCAAAAAACCCACCCCGAGGACTATTTTCAGGAGGGAGTGAAGCGAGAGGCTGGGAGACGCCCTCGCCGGCCCCGTAGCTCCCCGCTTCCCAAGCGGCAGAAATACAAAGTTCCCACAATCCCAAGAGCGGGAACATTGTTCCTTCCCAGGATGTCCTCCATGAAAAGAGCTATTCTGAGCCGGCAGCAGCCTTTCTTGGCACGGCCCCACAGCCCGCGCCGAGGCGGCTCGAAAAGGCCGGGTTACAATGAACAGCACTTTTCAATGGGAGAGCATCCGGTGCAGGGGGCTCAGCGGGATGCAGGTCCCTGGAGGGGGTGTCCAGCCCACCAAAGGTGGGCTTGGACAGGCTGGGTGGTGCAGAGCTGCTGGTGCAGCCCCTCTCTGCATCGTGATACCCCAGGAATCAGGATGGTGGATGCTGGAGGAACAACTGGATGTGACCACAAGCAGGGAGGGCAGAGGGGGACAAGCAGGACAGTCATTTGCTGGTGGGCAAAGAGATGCCAAGTGCTGCCCTGCTCTTCTCTCTGGGAGTAGCCCCCCACAGCAGCATGGATTCTCTGGGGTCTCGTAGAGGGCGATGGCACAGCACCATCACTTCCTGTGCCCTGCTGGCTGGCTCCACACGAGCCGGAGCACCACAGGTCTTCTCCAGACCTTCCCTCTCTCTCCTTTGGCTGCACCAAACCAACAAATTAAAGAACAACAGAGGAGCAGGTTGGAGAGATTGGCCCCCACCGCACACCCACGCAAGGCTCTGTTTTCTTAGGCAATTAGGTTAAAAGCCAGGAGGTTTGGAGAGGCTGATCTTCCTATCCTTACTTTCTCACATCGCAGGATGTACACACCCCTCTCATTTGACCCCCTGACACTACACAACTTTCTATTTCAAAGGTCAAACCTGGACTTAATCTACAGCTCTGCGTGGGCTGAGAAGCACCACAGACCTCTGGGGACATAGCCAATGTTACTGCACTTTAAATCTAGGGGAAATCCAACCATTTGGCTTCCTCTGATCACTCCACTGGGAGAAATGGGATAGAGACCATCCATCCTGAACGCATCTCGGGCCAAATGCGAGCTCCATGCTGGCTTGGCCACAGGAGCTCATCAGTGCAAACTGCTGTGGCCAGCCTAGCTCCCCAGAAACCCTCTGCCTGCACCCATCACCATGGCGTCTGGCACCCTGCAGCCTGGTTTACACCATCATGCTCTCCTTACACCCACTGCCTGCGGGAAAAAGCCTGACAGCAGGGTGGCCTCTTTCGACAGGGTTTGTTTCGTTGCATGAAATGAATCGCTGCAGTGTAGGCGTGGGAGAAGCCGGGCGCAGGGAGCACTCCCGGGGGAGATCTGGCTGAGGGTCCCCAGCATCACCCACAGGGAGGTGAGGAGCAACCAGCAGTTCAACCCCTCTGCCAACCTGGCCTTCCCTCCCTGCCACAGCAGTGCCCCAGGGCTGGATTCAGCCCTTCCTCTTTGCCAAGCTGCAGCAGCACCGGCAGGACCACAAATCCCCACCAGCAGAGAGCTCTTGCACTTTCACTTCATCTCACCAGCTGGGATTTGGCCCCATGTCTTTGCAGTGCCAAGATCAGCCCCTGGCAGTCCCGTGGGTGTGTGGGTGGGGAGGGTTTGCTCTGGGTGAAGAGGACGTAAAGACCCCTCAAAAGCCACTGACATTTGCACTCAGATACCCAGTACTGGCAGATCACTGCTCTGCGGGCTGCAGCGAAACCAAAACTGATCTTTTCAGAGGCAATAAATAAATCATGGAAAAGAAGAAAATAAAAGTAGTATTGGGGGGCGGGGGGGGGGAGAACGTGCAAGGTTAAAACTCTCCTGCACTAAATGCGGGTTAAAAAGCAATCTGAGGTGTTGATCTGGTACCAAACAAGTCAAAGTGAAACCTGCCAGTAATTTCACAGGCCTTTAAACTCCAATCTTGTAACTTGCCAGTGAAGCCCAACAGCAGATGGGGACATGCAAGAGCCCTCACTGCCAGGTCCCTGCACCGGCCACATCTTCCTTCAGCTGCTTTTCCTACCTAAGTGCAACAACCCAAAAAGTCCCCGGGGCCACCAGCCCACAACTCCAGCACATCTTGAATCAATTTGCAACAACAATATCGAAAACGCAGCTCGACAATTTGTCCCTGTTTCCTTGACAGTAAATCCCAGCCCAGGCAACAATGATCGTGTTACTGCCGCTGTCTGTCAGAGTCGGCGGGTCCAGGCTCTCTGCGGGTGACCCTGCCAGGGCTTGGCACAAGCAGGACTGGGCATGCTGGGAGGGGATGGCGAGGCCGCCGGGACGCTGCCCGCCGGTGCATCGGCCTCATGATCCCGAGTCCTCACGCCTGCCAAGCCAGGCAGCGCCTGCGAGCCAAGAGAGTCCACAGGGAGCAGAAAGCCAGAGGAGCTGCTTGGCAAGCTCTGGCTGGCACCTCTGCCTGGCACTCACAGTGGACACGGGGGCAGAGGAGAAGGGGCAGCGGGGTGGGCAGGCAGGTCATGGGCAGGGCAGCACCACACAACAATGGCTGGGACAGGTGGGCATCACCCCACAGGGTCCTACACCCTCCAAGTGGGGCCACCCCCATGGCAGGGCATGCAGGGGTTTGAGGACAGGCAGAGGAAAGGGGCAGGACTGGCTCCGTTGTCTGCTGCACCCCCAGAGCAGGGGTCCCCAGCATATGGGGTGCTGGAAATGGGGGACCTTGAGGCCGATAGAAGAAAGAATGCTTTGGGGTGAAGGGGTAGTAGAAAGAAAGGGGTCCCCAGGACTTGGGGCACCCACAGGGGAATAGGGCCCCTGGGTTAGGTAAGAAATGGGTGCTGGGAAGGGTCCCCGAGGGTGACCACAGCCCCTGGAAAGCAGCAACCAGAGGAAGCAGCCCAGGATGTGTGTCCCCGCAGAAAAGGGGTGCAGGGGGGTGGGGAGAGGTTCGAGAGCTCGCCGCAGTCAGAGGAGGGGGATCACGCTGGGACTCCGCGGGGGAAGTGGGTCCTCACCGGGGCTCCCGAGGAAGCTCCGGAGGTGCTGCGGCCGGAGGAGCGGCCGCCTCGCTACCCCCCAACCCCGGACCGGACCAGAACCCGCCACCGCCGCCGCCACTTTCACTTTGCAGCGGCCGCTTCCCAGATACAACCCGTCCCGGTCCAACCCAGCTCGGTCCCGTTACGCGCCCGCGATTACCTGCAGGAGAAGGCGGCCGGCTGCCGCTCGCCCATGGTGGAGCGCGGCGGAGCTCCCGGGGACGGCACCGGCCGGGACGGGGCGGCCGGGACGGAGCGCACGGCTCCGCACGGCTCGGGACGGGCACAGCACGGCTCGGTTCAGGCAGGAAACCGGAGCAGGCGGCTCCGCATTTCCGCCGAGCGGAGCCGCGGCGGCGCGGGGCGCGGACCCCGGCCCCGGGGCGGGTTATGTAAAGCGGAGCGGAGCGGCCGAGGGCGGAGGCTGCGCGGGGGCGGAGCGGTGCGAAGCGGTGGGGCTGCTCTGGCTGTCTGTATGTCTGTCTGTCAGTCCGTCTGTCCGGCCGTCTATCCGCCTGTCAGTCCATCCGGGTCGCACCGGCAGCTCCGCTGGTGCGCACCGCTCCGCGTCGCTCCTCCCCGACGGTGCCTTTATCTTATCGCATCCGCGCCCGCGGAGGCAGCGGCATAAACAGCCCAGCTGCGCTCGTGGGGGTTGGTCATTATTGCTGTGTGATGTTATTTGGGTTTAGTTTTAATGGCTTGTGCAGGTTTTTTTTTTTCTCTGTAGATTTGAGGGAAGGCACCGCAGTCCCCCTGCCCCGACCCCTGTCTGGTTCCTGCACCCCAAGGGTCAGGAGGGAGCCTGAGCACGGGGTCATTTTGGGGGTTTGGGAGGGGTATGTGCAGGAAAACACCCTGCTTTCCTGTTCCTGCCTAGCTGTGTCCTCCCACGGCTCCACAGACTGGGACCCAAGGGACCTCTGCCATGGCAGCAGTGGGCGAGATTTTGTCACAAGCCCCATTTCTCGCCATTCTCCTCTGCCTTTCGGTCGAGGAAACTCTCTTGCTGTGAAAGGCACCACAGGGCACTGCCCACACCCGGTGGGAGTAGGTCAGGCCACAGGGCCCACAGCTGTCCCACACCGTGGGCGAAGATTTCAGCTATGACAGAGCAGTCACAGCGTCCATCTGCTCCCAGGCAGTGCTGGAGTGGGTGTACATGAGCCAGGCTCAGCCATCCTAGTACTATCCTGTCCCAGGGGAACAGAGACATCAAGGCAGAGCTGCAGCCGCCCACCCTGGGACCCATGGGAAATGAGAGGACAATAAACTTCCACCACACATTTTTCCAGGAAAGGCCTGGTTTGTGGTCTGTCCCATCATGTCTGGACCATCCACATCTCCCACCTGCATCACTGGCTGTCCCAAGAACTCCTCTGGATCCTTGTCCTCCCAGGCAGCAGCAGTGCTGGGGATGGAGGGGCTCTACAGACCCTCCCGTGAAGCTGCCACTCACAGTGGGCATACAAGAGCTGTGGCAAAGCAGCACAGCCCAGGGGCTGGCACCTGCCCAGCACACTAAGCTAGAAAACCCAGGGAATGGGCAGCTGGGATTTTACATCATTCCATTGATCTGTGGGTTTGGGGAAGGTGGAAACTGCAAAATTTTACCCTTGGAGAGCAGGCTGAGGCACACTGAGATGTTTGTGAATGGGCATCTATGTGCTCTCACTCTCTTGGGCATCACTTGGTCTGGAGGACCAGATGACTCTGCAACGAACCAGCCCTCCCTCAACCTCCCAGGGAAGTGGCTGGGAGTGGTTGACTTGATAAAAATCTTACCTTAAAAGTTGCTTTTTAATTCCTCCCGACGTTGCTTTATGCATAATTGCACCTTCTGGCTTTCTTTTCTGAGTGGTCACAGAGCCCGGTGCCGTCCCTCCTTCCCACGGGCAGCTATCCCAGCTAGCAGCTAGCACACACTATTTTGAGCTTCATCTGTTTCAAAAGCGCCCTCTCAGCACCCTCAGCCCCCGTAGCCTGAGATTTCTCTTTTGTTTTGCTTCCTGTATGGATTTTCTACAGCCTCTAACTGCTAATTCACTACCACTGACTTCTGCTTTTTCTTTTTGTTTATGCAGAGCTGCGCAGATGCCCTTGTACATGTACACGCACACACACACGTGCACACACGCACACACACATTATTGCTTCCCTTCCGCTCTGCACCAGGCTCAGCTTTTAACCATTGCTGCTTTCTTCTCCTGCAAGAGCTTTAACTGGCTTCCAAACACTCTTCCCACTTCTCTCTTCGGCTCCCTCGCTCCTGCCCGCTGCGTTTTCAGGATGTGGGGAGGTTTGGTAGGGGCACATTTCCTAGGGTGGAATGTGATCAGCTTTGGGTGACCTCTGCCATCCCACAGTGAGGTGAGGGTCCTCCCTCTGTCTCCAGAGCTGGGGGTGACACCTGGAAATGTTGGCTTGTGGGGGTCTGTGCTGAGATAGAAATGCCACCTACAATCTCAGCCTGTGGCCCTTCAGAGGGTTGGCTGGTGATGGACTTGGTGCTGATGGACAGGTTGGTGATGGGCAGGGTGGTAATGGGCAGGGTGGCGATGGAGGGGGTATCCCCCGAGCTGCCCCTGGCAGCCCCGCCGA
This sequence comes from Corythornis vintsioides, assembly GCA_025447755.1. Classification (NCBI taxonomy): domain Eukaryota; kingdom Metazoa; phylum Chordata; class Aves; order Coraciiformes; family Alcedinidae; genus Corythornis; species Corythornis vintsioides. Next base: position 31,611 of record JAOEGS010014296.1, read on the forward strand.
GCCCGGAGCACCGTGTCTGGGCTCCAGTCGCCCTCTCCTGGGCTCCCGCCGCACTGCAGCCCGCCTGCGCTCCTCCCGGTCCTGCCCCTGCCCCGGCGGCGTGGAGGGTGGGGGGCCGGGGGGGGCAGCGCAACCCCCGATCCCTGGGCTGACAGACCGAAGACCTGCGAGGACTGGTGAGTCTCCGTGAGCATGGAGCAGGACAGGGGTTCCCGTACCCCAAAATGCACCATGGAGTGTCGCGTCAGTCCCACACCAGGGATTCCATGAGGATCACAACTCGTTCACCTTGAACCCCAACTTCTGGGTCTATTTGGGGTCCCCGAGAACCATTCGCTGCTGGTCATGATGGAGACTCGCACCACTTCTCCGTGTGCCTGCTGGAGACACGCAGAGCGCCGGGCATCCAACAGCCCCTTTGTACCCCCCACCCAGCACCCCCATATTTCCAGGAGGCCCCCCTCTGAGCCCTGGCAGTGACTCAGAGCTCCCGGGCTCACCTCACTGAGCCGTCGAGCACCCGCCGCTGCGTAACCACACAGGCCAAGTCACCAGTCATGGGAGCAGCAGGAAGCAGAGGCCAAGGGCAGCCCACATCCCAGATGGTGTCCAGCAGCCCCTCACCTCCTTTCAGACCCTTTTCCGCTCCCTTTTCTCTGTTGTCAGACGAGCTTAGCGTGGGAATTAATTTTTTTCATCTTTCCCAGCAGGACTTGTCAGGGTAAACTGAGGCACAGGCTGTGGGATCCTTACTGGAACAACAGGGAGAATATCATAGGGCCACTCAGAAGGGGAAGTGCTGGAGCCTGTGCAGCAGCACGCGACAGTCCCAAAGGAGACCCAAAGGGAAGCAAAAACTCACAGGGGAATTCTGCTGGTGATTTTTGAGGAATTGGATGATTCTCCAAAGCAGCTTCCAAAGGTCTTCCCGGGAAGTGGCCTGTGGTGGAGGAACAACCTCTGCTACAGCAGAAGCTACTGCAAGAAGCAGACAGGTTTTTGGAGTCCGAGGAAGGGAAGGCAGATCTGGAAGCCTCACAGATGTCTGTTTTCAATTATCCCAGCTGGTCTGATAAAGACACTGGTTCTCCCCACTGTCCTTCCTCCTCCTAATCTCACCGTTCGAAAGGCAGGGAGATAAGTGGTGCAGAGGGACCCGAGACTTCCCACTAACAGCCTTGAACAGAGCTGCTCCTCTCAGGAGGGAAGAAAATAAAGCCCAGATGGTTTTAGCACTGGTTTAAATCCCTTCTTAAAGTCTGCAAAAGAAAGTCTGCAGGTGACAGGGAAAACCCTCAGTGAACTGAAAAGCACTGCCACGAGCAGGGCTGCAAAGCCCTGAGCAGCCATGTAAGGTGGTGGGGGCATGTGTGGGAGGGGAGTGTTGAGGAAAATGACCTGCGGGCAGTGGTGATCCTAAAGAGGGAGGTCACCAATGGCAGGATTTCTTAGTTGAGGGCCTGCAAAACGAGCACCAACGCCTTGTTTTCTAAAACACACACGTGGCCGTGCAGCCAAGCGGAGAACCAAGAAACTGGAGGAAAGGGAGAGCGATAAGGAGAGCAAATCCTTGACGCTGGTGTTTATTAGGACATGGTGAGGACAGCGGCGCTGCCAAGGTGGTCCTCAGGCTGGTGACACTTCTGGAGGGCCAACCAGGAGCAGAAGTCAGCCTGGAGGCTTCTCCCAGCCAAAAGGTTTATGGTTGCCCTGGGACGTGGGTACAAGCAGCGGGAAATACAACCCCAGCCCTTGTGCTCAGCACCCCAGACCCACTCACCTCTGGCCTGGATGGGGCAAGCGCTGGCTACTCGACCCAAGAGCGCATCAGCAGCTCGAGTGCCACACGGTGTCTGAAGTCAGGAAGGAGCAAGGAGGCCGTGATCTCTCCCCACATGGTTGCACAATGCCTGGCAGCTCCTGTGCCCAGATCATCATCCCGTGCTTTCTAGCTCCTTGTGTCCATTGAGGCCACTCAGCCCCTGCCTCAGCTCTTTTCCCTCTGACCTAAGGCAGACACCTCCTCCCTGGCTGCTTTGGTCCAGCCTCTCCCAAGGAAATGGCTGAAAACTCAGGAGAGCTGCCATGACTTTGACTTGCAGCTGGTTCCTTTACAGCATCTCCCACCCATGCAAGACCAAGCTCTCTCTGCCCAGCTGCCTCCATCTCCAGTCTTCCCTGCTGGTCTTGGATTGTCCATACTATCCTTCTTCCTGTGGCTCCTTCCCTGCCAGATGCTCCTGGACATGCAGTCTCTGCTGCAAAGACCTGACTGAAAAAGTCAGTTTTGTGCAGCAACTTTCAGCACTAAGCTCCCAGATTTCCTACCCATGTGTACATCCACATATATGTTAATGTATCCACATGTATATTCATCTGTACATCCATGTCTACATCTAACTAGGGCCCTGGAGCATCTCTCTTACAAGGAAAGGCTGAGAGCCCTGGGGCTGTTTACCTGGAGAAGAGCAGTCTGAGAGGGGAGCCGATTAATGCTGATCAAGAGCTAAAGGGCCCCTCGGGGGCAAGAGCCTGGGGCCAGACTCTGATCAATGGTGCCGAGCACAGGACAAGGGACAACCGGCACAAACTGGAACCCAGGAAGTTCCACATGAGCAGGAAGAAAAACTTGTTGCTATGAGGGTGTCAGAGACTGTCCCAGGCTGCCCAGAGAGGTTGTGGAGTCTCCTTCTCTGGAGAAATTCCAAACCCACCTGGACAATGTGATCCTCGGCCCCCTTCTGCAGCGGGGGTGGCACCAGATGATCTCCAGAGGTCACTTCCAACCCCTGCCATGCTGTGTTTCTGTAATTCTATGTGTACATCCTCACATACATCCACTGCTGTATCTCCCTGCCAACCCCCCGAGCCGTGCTCCCATGTCTCCCCGGTGCTCTCCGCCCTGGTGCCCAGAGCTGTGACCCACCGAGGGCTTCTGAACGGCTTCCTTCCAGAACGGCTGCCGACCTCCGAAGCCTCCATGCCCGGTCGGGCCGCCCGGAGGCGCGGTGAGGGGCGGTGGCGAAGGAGGAGCTGCGGGAGCAGCGCTCCGCCCGTCGGGGCCGGGCCGGGCCGACGGAGAGCCGAGGACAAAGGTGGCTGGAGCGGGACCGGGAGCGGGGCCGAGGACGGGAGGGATCGCAGAGCAGCGGGGCAGAGCAGCCGGGAGCCGACCCGGAGCGCTGCCGCCCGGGACAGGGGAAGGGGGCGGCCCCCCCGGCTCCACAAGCTCCCCGAGACCTTGGAGACCCCAAAGAGGTCCCCGAGCTGTCTGGAGGGAACGGGGCCTCTGCTGCTCCCGCGGTGCAGAGAGCCCCCTTCTCATCTCCTGCGGCGTCACTTAATAGGAAAATAATAACCCTGGCACACATCCTTGTGCCCCGCAGGCTGGGGTGACGTGTGAAACCCGCAGGCGATTCGGGACCAGAGCCAGCGGCCGGAGTCGGGACACCGAGGTACTCCATCCAGAGCTCCTGCAGCCACCACGGCCACCTGCGCGTCGCTGATGCTGGAGACCGGAGCCAGACTGCAGGTAGGTGGAGAGCCTAGCATGGTGAGACCACCGGCGATTAGGGGACGAGGGGAGAGGTGGCCTTGCCCGAGTGACAGGGCTCATGGCCATGGCTCTCTGGAGCGGCAGCCGGATCTTCGGCCCTGGCCATAACCCCTCCCCGTGTGCCATGGGGAGGAGCAACACGGTGCTGGTGATAAGGTCACCTGCTCTAGGTGACGTGGGACACCTGCACGAGCGTTTTCCGGGATCCCTCGGTGGCAAAACACTCACCTGGGGAGGGAATCCTCTTCCTGGAGGACCCCGACCAACTCAGCAGCCACTGGATGCAGCACCTGGGCTGGGAGAAGGGTTATCCCGGTTGTCATGGGGCTGTTTATTCACCAGCTCCCTTTCCTGTGCTCGAGGCTCGGCGCCGCCCGGACCGAACACCCCTCGGCTTTATTACCGCGCAATTAAGGCGCGCCCATCCTCTGTGTGCCGGCAGGTGGCTGAGCACCCTCTGTCCCTCCAGGGCACGGAACTATGAAACTGAACGAGCGGAGCCTGGCGTTCTACGCCACCTGCGAGTCCCCGGCCGACAACGCCGGGTTCCTCTACAAGCGCGGCGAGCGGCACACGGCGTATCACCGCCGCTGGTTCGTGCTGAAGGGCAACATGCTCTTCTACTTCGAGGAGCGGGAGAGCCGGGAGCCGGTGGGCGTCATCGTGCTGGAAGGTTGCAACGTGGAGCTCTGCGATTCGGCCGAGGAATTCGCCTTCGCCATCCGCTTTGGAGGTGCCAAGTCCCGCACCTACGTGCTGGCCGCCGAGAGCCAGGCTGCCATGGAGTCGTGGGTGAAGTCGCTCTCCCGAGCCAGCTTCGACTACATGCGCCTGATGGTGCGGGAGCTGGAGAAGCAGCTGGAGGAGATGCAGTGGGGGCCGGGTGGTGCGTGTAGGGGATGCCGGGGGGGTCCTGGATCCTGGAAGCCGAAGCCCTTGGGGCTGGAGCAGTCGCAGGAGCGGCTACCGGCTCTGCCAGCTGTCCTGCCGAAGGAGAACAGCTGTGCCGTGTGGAACAACGCACTGGGAGCTGACCGGCCACCCGATTCCTCTGGCTGCGGAGGGCAGGACGGTGAGGGGAACCCGCGGCCACCGCCACTGCCTCCACGCAGAAGGGCATCGAGCAGTGAGGCGGGCAGTGCCGGGGCAGCCGCAGCAGAGAGCCCATCCACCTTCTGCCAGCTCCATGAGTGGTATGGCCGGGAGGTGGCCCGGCTGCGGCAGGACTGGTTGGAGAGGAGGCATGGCCCACAGCCATGAGAGGTGGCCGAGCCCTGAGGACTCGACAGGAACCATGGCAAGAAGAAGGTGGTCATCCTCTCCTCACCTTGGGATTTGCAGCCATGTCCATGGCAGTGATGCACACCTGCTGATGGTGCCACCAAGAGACATCAGTGCTGCTCCATGCTGGCTGAACACCAGCCCAGCACCAATGACAGATGGGCTCAGTGTGCCACAGGCGAGGCATGAAACCTCTGGGCTCTTGGGCATCTTGTGCCAGGCACCCCTCAGCCTGGGTGCAGGGTGGTCCACCTAGCACAAGAAAGCTACAAACCAGTTGCTGGGCTCATGTCTCCTCAGAATCAACCACTGCACTGGGTCTGGTGGGGCCTCTTGATGCTCCCACAGTGGGTTCCTGCACTGCCAATTGCTTTTGGAGGAGGATTTTGATGGGATCTCACCTTCCTGAGCCACTGTGTGGGTGTTTCCCAGCTGGGGAGCCTGCTACTGCCTTCCCTCCACCAGCCCAGCACAAGCAACTGGCTGCGGTCGGCCGAGCTCGGCCAGATCCTTCTGCTCCGGCAGGATGTGGTTTGAAAATGAAAATATCAGTAAGCACAGCTCTTCCTTATGGCAGCAGCACCCTGTGCCACGGCTGCCTGGCGAACTGGTGACACCCAACCTCAGATGTTTTGCACAAAAACGTGCACACATGCTTTTGCTTCTAGCCTGGCTGGTGAACTTGTGCTGGGGGCAGACCCGAGGGGAACTGAGCACTCTGCCAGGATGATATTTTGGGGCAGGGCATCACCCCCCGGGCCAGCTCGGGAAGGGGAAGCATCACTCACGACAGCGACCAGGAACATTATGTGTCAGCAGTGGAGGGTGTCGAATGATTCATGTGCCAAACAGTGCAAAGCTGGTGGCTCACTGCTGGTGTTTCTCTTATTTCCCCAGTGGTTTAAAGTGACACTAAAGCTGCTGGTCCCTGGGGCTGGGGGGAGCAGTCAGGGTGATGTGGGTTTGGCCCATGTGGCTCAGGCTCCCTTTGCCTCTTTGGGATGGGCATGGTTTCCTATAATAAAATTTTCTCCTGGATTCAGATCTTACTTTGCCTTTAAGCCCTTGGGGAGGTGGTCCACATGGAAATAATTCCTCTATTTGAATCCCTCTCCTGTTCCCACCATGTCCATGGGGCTGGGCAGGGACTGTGTCACCTGAGTTGGACATGGCCAGGATCTTGCATTGATCTGGAATCCCACATCTACCTGCAGGGATGGGGTGGGATAGATGGGATGGTGCCACTCTGGTGACATCAGGACATACAGCACCAGGGTGGTGCCCTTCTCTGGCCAAGCTTCAGTCCGTCAATGTCCTCCTGGGAGCGAGGGGCCCAAAACTGAACCGAGGACTCGAGGCAAGTGTAAGAGGCCAACACAACCCTATGGCCCTGTATGCAACATCTCACCTGAACGAACATCTCCAGCTTCTTGCCAACAGAGGGTCTTGCAGTAGGCTGGAGGGGGCTTCGTCTCTTGGGGAAACTGAGGCACAAAGCCAGCCAGGGTCACTTGCTTGCCCAGACTAGGGAGCGTGGAGCCCTGCTCCTGGCCATGCACAGCACCTTGCTGCACGTGTGGGTATTTGGAGTGGTGCCTCTGAGGGCAGCTACACCCACAGCATCCAGATGGTTAACGTGGCCCCATCAGTCGGCCGCAGAGGAAGATTCCGGTTTCCATGGCAGCCAGCCCAGCTTCTCCAGACATTCAGATATTCATTAAAAATAAATCCTTCCCAACATGTTAGCCGACAAACAAGCTTAAACAGATAGGCAACATATGGATCTATTAATTCCTCAAATGCAAACACCCCCACCTTGTGTTAGATGCTGCAAACTTGCCCGGCAATGGCTGGCTCTGAAGAGCTGTGCCAGGGTGTGGCACCACTGGGCAATGCCAAACAGAACCTCACCCTGAAGGATGCTGTTACCCCAGGGGTGGGAACAAACCTGCTCCAGAGAGGAGCACAGGACTTTCACAGGGCAGGATCACACCTTGTGCTGGATTAACCCCATTGAACTGCTATTTTACTCCCAGCCACTGGGAGATATTTATCCCAGAGCAAGCTCTTGCCACAAACCCAAAGCAAGGCTTCCACCTTCTCTGGAGAGATTCCAAACCTACCTGGATGTGATCCTGGGCAAGCTGTTCTGGGTGACCCTGCTGGAGGAGCAGGGTCGGACGAGATGGTCTCCAGAGGTCCCTTCCAACCCCTGCCATGCCAGGATTTGGTGACTTCCAAGGGAGCCAACATCAACCCAGGCACTGGGTGAAGGCGAGCTCCCATCCCAGATGCCTCCAGACAAAACACACCCCAAAGCCAGAGTCGTATCCAACTTCTGTATTTAGTGGCTCTTTACAGAACTCATTCCTTCCAAAATTGTTAAACAAAGTTCATCGATCTCATAGAAACTTTTGAAGTACAGTACATGAGCCTAACAAAAAACGTGACCGGTATGTCCCGCTAGCTCTAACACAACAGGATTGCCGTGGTCGAGACTATCCTAAGTGCTTCCTCCAATCCCATTTCCACTAAAGCACTCGCTAGCACCCGATGGAGGAGAGCAGTCTGTGGGGGCAGGGAAAAAAGAGCGGCCATGGGCAAGCTGGGGCTTGCTGGGGCAGGGTAGGCTGAGGCAGGGTAGGCTGAGCCTTGGCAGAGCTGCTGTTTGCATCGCTCCTCAACTACCACCCAAATATAAAAATACCTTCTATTCTGGTAAAAACGTATACAGTGGAAAAAATCAGTCAATGCATAGCCTCGGAGCCTGGCAGGGGAGCCCTCCTGACGGGCAGCGGCCTCGCTGGGGGGACACCTGATGCTGTGTGGGTAGGGGACAGAGCAGAGCGGCCCAGCACAGGCTGCTCCACGCCGATTAAAGGCATTTCATTAGCAGAGGCTGGTTGGTGGTGGTGGGGTTGGGGAGCACGCTGGGTTGGTGCCACCACTGAGCTCCTGCTGGGATGGTGCCACCTCTGAGCTCATGCTGGGATGGCGCCACCACTAAGCTCCTGTCCTTTTGCATGCCCTGGGAAGCCAAAATGTGAAGATACTTTGCCTATTTCAGGCCTGAGCTTGCCCAGTTTGGACAGGAGCCTGGTGCAACACCCCAGGGGCTGATCCCAGCTTCATCAGCAGCCACCGCCTGGGGACATGGTTGCAACGAGGGGATGTTCCTCCAACCTGGGTGCTCTCCCTAAAAAAAAAAGTGCTTCAGCCGCAAGACCTGGCTGTGATGCTGGGAGCAGCCCCAAGCAGGGTTCAACCCCCCACCAGCAGGTGGCTCATGATTTTTCAATGTGCTGGTGCCCCAGGGACAAAGCTCAGAGGCTCAATCTCTTTTTCTTCCCCAAACGGCGGATGGCAGAGCGCAGGGAACCAGGATCCCATGGATATCCAACCCCAGTGAGTTGGAGCCAGCCCCGAGCATCACACCCGGGTACCTCTTCCCATCTCACTCCCCAAATCACCAAGCACGGGGGGGGCGATTTCTTTGCTTTTGCATTATTTTTTTGCCTCTTCCTCTGGGAGCTGTACCAGGGGCTGGAGGCAGGGCGAGGGACGACGTTTGGACCATGCTACATCTTGTTCCAGAAGGCTACTGCAGACAGTTCTACAACACAGACAACCGCACGGGACATTCTGCGTTACAAAGTGTTCCAAAAAAATAAAACCAAAACCAAAACCAAAACTGAACCAAAACCAAAACGTAAAACCACCAGAACTAAACACATACTCGATGGCATCAAGGATTTAGCTTTAGAGTCTTCAGGGACTATGCCACAGTCTCTGGCTGGGGCAGAAGAGAGGCAGTGTCTTACAGACAGAGGTGGAAACCGCTCAGCAAGAGTTTAATTCCATTTGGTCAGTCTCATAGTGCTTCTTGATGGCTTTGCTCGGTCAGTCCTTCCTGGGTTTCTTGTTGTTGTGTTTCTTGATTTTTTTTTTTTCCTTTCTTTTTTTTTTTATTTGTTCATCTGTTTGTTTTGTTTTTTAATCTCATCCAGTGGCAAACTACAAGACTTCAGTGTACATTTAATGACACGACTGCTACATCATCTTGATTTTATAGCTATCTTTAATATCAAAGCAGCTTAAGCTGTTAATAAATTCCAAAGTATCCTTTTATTAAAATATCTAAAAGAGGTCTATAAATATTTTTTGTTGTTGTTGGGGATTTTTTTTCGTTTTTTTTTTTTTTTTCTTTTTTAAAATTGTTCCCCGTTTTTCTACATTAAAAC
>JAOEGS010014298.1:0-11633 GCA_025447755.1 Corythornis vintsioides
AATAATATATATTTTTTTATATATATATTATAATGGACTAATACCTAAAAAGAGCCTTCCTGCACCTCACCTCAAGTGACTCTTCTGGGTTGACCTTGTCCAACTGCCAGGCACCCACCCAGCCAGCTGCTCTCACTCTCCTTCCTCAGCAGGACAGGGAGAAAGGATGAAAAACTCATGGATCAAGACAATGAGATCATTTACAAGTTAGCAACACAGGCAGAACAGACTCACAGATAAATGAGTGTAGTGCTAATTAAATAGAGATGTCCTTATATAGCCTTTTCAAACACCTGTAAGGGTAGAGTTCTCTTGCCTGTCTTTTGAGCCTCTTTTATTTTACTTGTAAATTATTTCTTCATTTTTAGAACTCTCTTTTGGTATTTAAAGACAATTGAAGTGAGTTTCTGGGTATAAATATAAACTGAAGTGTTGGGGGGGGGGAAATTAAAATAAATATAATTTAAAGAAACCCCAAACCAGCAGTGTTTACTGAAGATAGCTGTGAAAAATCAGGATTATAAAGCACACAGTAAAAGACCACCTGTTCATAAGGAATACTCTCTGCAAGGAGTAACACGAGACAAAATATGTAATATTTTCAGATGATGCTTGGTAAAATTATGTTAAGTGATTACCTGATGTACCTGCCCATGAAAGCATGGAATTGAAAGTGATGACCCAGGAAATGCCTTCAATTTAATGTCTAGAACTAATGTTCATAATTCTGCTAAGATCTCCTTCATGCTAACAATGGATTTTGTTACTAGCAATCAGCTTCCTATGAGAAATTTCCACTGTAAGTAACACACACAGAGTTCACATTAGTCTCTGGCAACTAACTACACTTCAGAGGAAAAAAAGCTCTACATTCAGATGGGAAAAGGAGTGAAGAGATCTTGAGTCTATATTTTTGTGTTTAGCTGTAGACACAGCTATGTTTGAAAGAGAAAACAGCAGGGATTTCTGGAGGTGACTGGATTATGTTATAGCAACTTTGACTTTAATTGTTACCACAATTCCTGTTTCAGAGAATACAGAACTACTAATCTTTGAACAAAAATGGTCAAGCAGTACAGAAAAATGTTCTGATTCCATCTGATTTCCACCTGCATGGTGGAATGTCAATGTGACTATTTGTTGGTTTTTCTTTTATCCACAATATTTGTGAAATTTATGACAGGATCCTACTTTTTGCACCTATGCAACCCAGGAAAAAAAATCACCTTAATAATGTGTGTACTTCATGTTCTTATATTTTAAGGGCATAATATCTACTACTTGTAGCAAGTCCTGAAAGGCAAAACCCACCACAACCATAAAAGATGAAATCTTTTTGCTTGAAAGTAACTTGAGATTCCCTCAAAACACAGCTCCTGAGGAATGGAAGGAACATGAAGCTATGAAGTACATTTTAATGCAACGTAGCTACTTTTCTTAAGCACACTGCCAAGATATTTTATCCCCCCCAGCATTTCCTCAGGAAAGGACAGGTAGGAATATTTCATGTTGATCTTCCAACAATATAAACGTTAGTTAAAATGTCAGCAAACATTCAAAAATCAGCATATGGCCACAATGGAAGCATGGTAGACAGAAACCAGTGAGGAGACTGGGATTTCTGTTCCATGAAGCAGGTGAGAATTTCTCTCTAAATCCTTCAGCTCAGCAGAGGATGCACAGGGCTTGCTGCACTGGCAGTCTACAGTTCAAAAGTTCTCGCTGCTCTCTTATTTACTTTTTTTTTTTTAACTTAAAAATCCTTATTAAGGAGCAAGAACTCATAATTGCAGCCACAATAAAATACACTTCATTGTATGCAGGTGAAAGGGTCACTACTGCATTTTTAGCTTTTAATCTCCAAAGAAACTTAAAGATTCCCATATCTACTGCATTATATCACACTAGACACATAAGGCAATAATACCAGAAATTCCCTTGCTTTGCAGTACAAACTCCTCTCATTTTTTTGCCAAATGGATTAATTAGAACATGGGGATATCTGAGACCCTGTTAAGGACTGGAGCTGGCAGTTTTGTCCTCTCAATGCCTTGCCACTGAAGAAGTTGATAAAATATCAGTATTTCTGCCAATTTAACATTGGAATTTTCCAATTTCTCTATAGCATTACCTTCAAGGGACATATATTCACTTGATTATACTATTCACTCTTCACAGCATTTGGTCTTTTTTTCTTTATTAATCAAGCAGGTCAGAGCTGTGCAGGGCTAGTAAACCACTGATGAGTTAAATACTGTCAAACTTGTCAGACAGCTCCTCTTAATAATATTTACCAGTTTGACAGTAATGTGCTTCAGTTTGAATGATACTGTGTGGAGCTAACAGCTGAATACTAATAGTTGCAATCCTACACTGGATATATAATTAGAAATTTGCCACACAGGGTAAGAAAACAAGCATTTTCAAGAGCACAGCTTACTATCAGCATAGAAAACGGGCAGAGAAAATGAGTATTAGATGAAATAACAGAAAATGCACAGGAGGATTCAAATGAAAAGGGGGTTTTAAAAACTTGAGAGAAAAAAAAATAAAATAAAATGTCCATTTATTTTTATAAAATAAAATGTCCATTTTATTTTGCATTATTCATTTCCAGTAGCTACCAGTCTCATGCTTTTTTTCCTGCATTCTACATCGGTCCCTTGGGAACCAAAACAAACACTCTGAACAGATTCAAACAAAAATTTGCACTCCTGCAATTTGCAGAGAAAAATAACTTTTCTTCTGCTTATTCTTCATTTCCATTAATACAGTACTTCATGAGGGTTACAAGACATCTAAGTACAGGACTGCCAAAAGCTATTTTTTAGAGGGCCATGTACACCACTGCCTCCAGGGATTTTAATTCATATTTCAGCTGGAATCTAACAGTCACATACTTTTCATACCTTAAACCTGAAAGTATTATAGCACATTTACTTCAGTCACTCCAACACTCTAAGGTAGTTCTGAAGTCCATTATAAGGGAGCAAGATGGGAAGGGAGTGAAAATCAGCACCAGCATGCTCATATGCTCTTGTTCCACAGAAAATAGTTGTGTAAAGCTATCAAAGTGATGTAGGACAAAGAAAAAAATATGTGGATTATTCACAGTAAGCAGACCCAAGAGCTGCATGACTTACAAGGGTTAGTTATGTGATGTGAATTCCATCCTTGGTCACTGGTGAGACACCAAACAGAGTAAGTTCCATGCTGTATGTAGAATCAGAGTCCTCATTGAGGACCTATTTTCTCTGATTTCACTCTGGTGGAAACTTCATTTATCCTGAGATTATTCCTATCTCAACCTTGTTATCACTGAAGTAATATAAAGAACAAAAATCTAAGAATTCACTGTGAATCCTTAACTGTTTCAATGCACATTCAGCCTTTAGATGAAATCATCATCACTGATTAGAGTATCAGACTGCAGAACACAGGGATTCTCTCTCATATATTTCTTCTCATCTCTCTCTAAAACACAACAAAGGATAATCAATGAGTGGGTGCTAAAAACCTCTACTGTGCACAAGCTTTGCAGAGAGGAATCCAAAATTTGCACCCTAACAAATGTGACAACAGACTGCCTGGGTAATCTCAGGTCTCTTAGTGGAGAGCAGTCATTTTTCAGCTTTACCAAGTACTCTACTAAGGACAGTTCCCATTATTTAATAACTTATGCTATTAGAGTTGCCAGTGCAAAAATAAAAATAGCTCAATTAAAGAGATAAAAACTGCAAGATACAAACATCCCATTCATTTCTTGCATTTGTCTCAAGGTTTAAAATCACATTCAGCTCTAATTTTCAATAAAACACCATCATTTATTTGTTTATAGTTAACTGCAACTGAGTCTGTTCAGATCAGTAAGCAGACTTGCCCTAACTCTAGAAAACATTTGTTAGTTTCCTTCTTTTTTCTCCAAGTAACCATCTATTGAACTCAGCATTCATAATGAATCTCTCCTCTGCTTTCATCTAAATGCCACCCCTTAAAACACCAATTTCTCCTTGCAGAGAAAGCACACAATGCTCACTAGTCTGTCTGAATTAAAAGATGGGACGTTTACCTGGAAGTGAAAAGAATCCATGTGGTACTGGATCCTCCCTCAGTATAAACACAACTGAGATCAGATGTGAGAAGAGGATTCCATTTCTCTCAACAGTGCCAGCACAGATGACATGCAGCTCATGCCAACTTTATGCCACTTTCATGACAGCTGTGGGAGGAGAAAAGAGACATGATCCACACTAGAGTAAGGAAGGGTTGGACAGATGCTACCCTGATCAACATAAACTCTGGAGAAACTTAGTGCATCAAAAACACTGCAATCTTTTGGATCCCACTCCAGTGGGAATTTCTATTGAAGTAACATCTTCCAAAAGAGTAGATTTCTGTACCATTATGGAAAGCACTCATTAGTCACATTGTACTGCCTGGATGGCAAAAGGGAAAGAAGAAATCTATTATGTGGTTTAAATTATTTGTCCCAAGAAGTTCCTTTTCTCAGTGGATTGTTACAGAACTCCTGCAAGATCAAACTGGCCAGAATTTTCTACTTGCTGCTTTGCTGTCAGAAAACCACATGAAATAGCTCTGAGTCTGATTCATTGCTCCAGAATTATTATACCCAGGACATGACCCAAAGCTCATTAAGATCAAGAGCTACCCCTCCATTAATTGCAGCAGTCACTGGCTAATGACCAGTCTTCTTGAAAGGTGGAACAGGACACAGTTTAAACTGTCTATTTGACTATGTGCAAAAGTAATGACTGAACTGATTTCCTAATTTCATTTTATTATGTATGGCCCATCCTTCCCCCTTTCAGTGGATCCTTTACTCATGCACTGTAGCACTTAATGATTTAGCAAATATCTACAATTCTATTTGAATCCTCCAACAAAACAGTACAGAGTAGCCACAATATTCTATTTAATATAAAGATTTGGGTAAGAAAAAATATTCTAATATTTGGGTAAAAACCTTCTTGGCAAATTGTGGATGTTTATTCTCATTAGGGACATGAAATAAAGCAATTTTTTTTTTACTTTGTTTTGTTGTATATATGTAACAAATAAAGGTACATCCTTATTGCCATAGCTGTACTACCTAAAAACACTTTGAAATACTCACTGGTACTACCTCAAAAAGCACCAGCTGCACCATTTGCATAAGTAGGTTGTTCTCTATGAGGGCTGTTCCTTTATTTTGATGACTACAGATTTATGGTATTAAATGATTTTGTTCATATGGTCACAAAAAAAGTTCTAAGAAGCTTCTAGAAACCACATCCCATAAAAACCAAAACAAAACCCCACAAAAAACACAGTAAAATTCATGCCAGAGATGCTCTGTATTTCAAGTATTCCATTCCCATCTCACTGCTGATTCACTAGTTGGAATTGTAGTAGACACTTCAGCTAAACATGGAATATTTCTAAACCATCCCATTCAGTCAGAGTTTCAACACTTCTGCCAATCTCAAGCACTGTAAAATAACTAAAGATAACTTCACAAAAAGAAACTGCTTTTACTTTTTCAGTGAATGCTCACAAAGATGCCAAACACTGGAATTCCTTTAGCATAAAAATGGGTTTTTTTGACATTCAAAACAAGTTTAGAAATAAAAAACTGATTAATGCAGCATTAGAGGAATAAGCTACCAAAAAGAAAAGTATCCAGGGATAGATTCCTATTGTGAGTTTCAGAAGACTCATCAGTAATTATGAATAAAACTGTAAAAATATACTATAGGGTACTAATTTACCTATAAAATTGATTCTCAAGAGAACAAGAGAAGAAATTCTGTACCCTCAGTCCTTTCTTCAAAGATTCAGAGTGTTGGGAAACCTCAGACACAACTTGATGCTGAACAGTTATATTGCAGTTAACATGAGAATTTCCTTTCTATTGGGTTCATTAGAAGCATAAAGTTGAAAATGACTTTTCAGTCTGTAGTAATTGCATTTTGTTGACATCTGATTAGTCATGCTGGTCTTAAATGCTGACAAAGCCATTAATAAGGTGGGAATTAATGAATTAGGTAATTCAGGGAATTTTTGAGTAAATAAATCTTTAGAGTAATTGCCCTCTACTGTCATTTTAAGACTATTAATATGGCATATTTATCCTAAGAGAGCTTTTTTACTTATGTAAATATATTGATATTTTTTGAATCAAGGAAACCAAAAAAAAGAAGACAGAACCTGTCCTAATGCTTCATAATGCAAACATGAAATAAATTATTTTCTTAGAATCAAATTAACTCGAGTTTTTCCAATTCCAAGAACAACATATTCCAAAATATTCTTTTTAAGGATGTTTTTTTTAGGATTATATATAAACTCAATTTCTGCAGCTTCATAAAGACTCTGGTGATGCTCTTCACAGGCAGCAGAGTAGTCAGAAGTATCTTTTTGCCTTAACTTTACTCTGTAAAACAGAAAAAAAAAAATAAGAATACTCCCTTCCTCTTTCAGTTTGATCTGACAGAGTGTAATTTCCTTTATTGTCTTAAATTCTGAATCACCACCACAGTCAGTAAGACTCCCTTTGATGAAGTTAAAACAGGTGAACATATTCTTAGGCTTTTCTTTAGAAAATGGTTAAGTGGAAGGAGCTTTTGTGTTCTCATCTCATCCAGCACTCTGGCATCTGTCAAATCTGGGTTTATTAACAGGGTGGGGATTTCAGTCCAAACATAACCAGGGAATTTTTGCCCCAGGCTTTGGCAGCCCAAGATTTCTCAACATGGACTTTAAAGCAAAAGGCTCATGTAATGTTAATCAGAACAAACCTGAATGAGAAAGCAGCCTGAAAATAAGCTTTGCTAAGATGCAACTTCCCATGGGGGCTTCCTGAGAAAATTACTAATATTTCTCTACTCATATGGAAAAAACACTGTTCAAAACCACTTTTCCCTTGCTGGAGTAGGAAAATGTGAACTGAAATCAAAGCATATTAGCAACTATAAAATATTAATGCCCTGGATTTCCTCAGCAAACTTTTTTTCCACACTGCATTATTAATGACAACTAATTGTGGAGATTGCTGCAGGACAAGACAGGCTATATTTTTAACTCTAAAATATTTTCTTGTAAAACCCACTGGGATGCTGGTAGGATTTCATCAGTCTTCTAGCATTCTGATGGCAGTCTTGACTGAAAGTCAATAATCAGATCTGGTAACTTCTGAAAACCTTGGCAAGCATTTCAATTTTGGTATTCAATTTCTTCTGTGATCAAATGAACAATTTATTTTAAATTATTCTTGCAGAGACTGCATTAAAGGCTACTATATAACAAGTCCCAGTATTACTCAATAGCAAGAAATATCTGAATTATTACTGCCAATATTTAGATTGCTGAAGTAGATCCTCAAAGCCAAAGATCACCAGAATTCAGCATAACAATTTAAAATGTCACATTCCTCCTACTAAAGCTCTGTATCCAAAGGACCTAGAAGGTCACAGGGGAGCTCATTCACCTGATCACCTGAGAAATAAATAACCCAATCCTAAACATAAAGTAAAAAGAAAGCTCTTGTTTATTTTTTTTAAGTGCATCCAACACTTCCTATTTCACACTTTTTCACCAAGACTGGGACTTGCTCTATTACCCCCTACAGTAGATTTGCTTTTTTGCACATCCACTACTCAATGTGTTATTCATACTTAGAAATTCCAGAACCATTAGATATTACACTTGCAATTAGTTCCTAAATATTCCCATTACAACTAATAAGCAATTAGCAAAGAAATCATAAATATTTGTCTTATTAAGCTCTAGCACATCACTGAGCCTAACATAGTCTAGGTTCAAAAATGAGTTACAGTAGTTAAGAGAGGACAAATTAATAGCACAAGATAGAAAAAAAAATGAAAATTGTGTCATTTTTTTGAGCAAAAATTGGTGACAGACCCAAGTGAAAAATATGTAAACAATATATTCCTTGAGGTGTATGCTAATTTGCCTATTTATCCTAAAGGGAACTGTCCATTTTAGACCCAGAATTCAAAATGTGACTAAGGCCATGAGAAATTTTATTCCTAACTTCTTTTAACCTGTGAAAAAGCTTTATTATTTAGGTATTCTAGAACTATGAGCCTTGTGGAAGAAAAATACCCAACAGCAGGAAGCAATTATGCAGATGCATTTGTATTGTGGAAGTTAAAGGTTTATTATGCTTTCAGATTAATAAAATAAAGCTCCTGTATAGAGCTAGCCAATTCCTTTAAAAGTTTGCATTTCACATTTAATCTTGTCCTATAATTTAATCGTGAAAGTCTTCTGCATTATACTAGGGTTGAATAAGTGTGTAATTATCTGAATGCAAGATTTTTATGCATGAGATAATTACAGTGCTACTGGCTATCCCCACAACACAGCCAAGGAGAGATGAACCAATTAATTTATTTTTTTTTTTACTGTTTATGTTTCATTCAACCCTTCCAAATTCCTGTGTAAATATAAGAGATTATACAATGGTATTTATATGACTTTAGACCTTGAATACTTGCTATCTGTGAAGAGAGCATACATTGCATTTGGCAACAAGCTGTGAATGTTTTGTTCAACAAGAAATTGAAGTAAAAGGCTCTGAAGAAACAGAGGTTTGAGTGGTTTTGGTCTTTAAGAATGGAAACCTCAGCATAGTTAAGATCCCAAGATTATCTGCATGTTATCAATGAACCATGAATGCACCTTTTCTATCCTTTGACCTTAACCTCTTTACTCCCAGCATTTTCCCACTCTTCTTATGAAACTCTAACACTGCAATGCCCACTGAGAGCAAAAGCAGGACATTTCAGGGAATTCTAGAATTTCTGTCTGGAGTGGAAGCTGCCTCAAGGTAAGGTAAGTTCATTGGTCTTAAAAAGCACAGTTCAGATCAAGTAATAAAATAAGCACAGCTCAGATAAGGTAATAAACTAACCAGAATACTCTTAATAATTATTTGCCATGAAAGACAAGAAATCACTTTCTTTTATGTTGCAGTCATAGGCAAGGCAGAATGTAGGTCCTGTCAGATATCCATCAGCTAGGAGAAGAAAAATACAGTGAGCTGATTTAGTTTCTGTCATATAATTTATTTTCTTGACAAACAAATTATTTTGTTTTGTATTTGCTCAATATAGATTATATTCACTACACCTTTTTTTTTTTTACATATCAATCTGGAAAAGCTCATCTACCAGTTGATAAGCATGAAATAAAACACTACTTTAAATTTAACTATTTCTGTCTTCTTTAACTTAGGAAAATAAGAGCAAGTAGAAAATCAGCCTTATTTGTTGTTCCAAAGCAAGCTCTAGGACATGGCAACTGTGTTGAAGAGGCAATGCACTTGCACCATTTGCAGCTAGAAGTCACCTTCCTTCAGCTTCAATGAATATTAATAGAAAACAGAATTGTAAACATGAAGAGGATTTTATAGTCCTCATGGTCTACTTAGGCTTGAAACTCACTCATCACAGAAATCAGAATGACAAAATGCAGTTCTGCTAAAACATAATAAACATAAGAAATGAGAGATTTACCATTATTGACTTATTGGTCTCATCAGTCTCTCTACCAGATCAACTGAAGAGGGCTGGTTTTGCTTTAATGTACCTGAATAATTTCAAATTGATTTACAGTGAGGCATAAATAGGTAAATAAAATCCCTAGTATTCATTAGAAAGTTATAGATTTAGAAAGCCAACTGAGTCTTATAAAAGCCTATTTTCTGAGACACATAATTGTGAGACAAGTATTACAAAGGATAAGACATTGACTACATCACAGCTGTGTATTCAATCACACAGGCAAAACAACAAACCCAAGTACTTGAGATAGGAAATATTTAAGTGTTTGACAAGCTGTAAGTATATTAAATTTAAGTACCAAAGAATTGAGCATTCTACCTTGTCTCACTGTCAGTATTATCACTAATTAAACACAACTATGTAAAAAAACCTGTGACAAAGGCATACAAAAAAATCTAGGATACTAATCTAACATATGAGCCAAATACCTTGGTAACATCCACTCTGACTGGAACAAAATCCAAGTGTTGTCAAATATTGGCAGCTTCCCTAAATCCATAAGGGAATAGAACAGTATAAAATCAATGTAACACAAGTATTATCACACAGGGATTTCTAGTTGATGCCATAAACACCATTTACACACACACTTGTGGTGTCAATATCTGAAACTTTCCTTTATGAAGTAATATTGTTTTATGAAAGATTACTATTTGTTGTGTGATTGGCAGTTACTTATACACCATCTGACACTTGTATAGAGATATTTTCCAAATACTATCCTGCTCCCTCCTTCTAGTAAGATAAATTCAGAAGAATAAATGTTAGCAACTGGAAATTTTACACCACACTATGTATAATCTGGTTTGGTAGAATGGAAATCACACTTGTGAACCCACTTAAAGAAAAAACCCCAAACAAAACACACACACTTTCCTCTGCCTAATTCTAAGCACTATCCCAGACATTACCATTCCACATTATCATATTTTTGGAAGAATTTTCACAGAGCATCATTACAGAAGAAAAGTAAGAGAAAATAGGAGCTGTAGGAATGGCAGTAACTCAGGACTCAACAGTTTTATCCAAAGCCAACTCTTAAAAGAGTGGTAATAATGGTGGAAGACATTAAAATACGTTAAGCCCTTTACACTGCTGAGTTTCTCATCTTTCCAGTTAATGCTTATCAGAGACACAAAAAAGTAGTCTACCGAAGTTCCTTCACATATTAATATATAAGCCAACATTAAAAACAGGCATAAAATACCCTTTTTTTCTATGCTGATGTCTAATGACAGTTAACATCATGCATCACCAAGGACCCAACTGCCGCATGCCCTTGGAAACAGAGTTTCTCACGTTTCCAATTTGCATAGTGTGAATTTTAAAATACATATGTATATATAAAAATATAAAAATAGCATAGTCCTAATACGTGAGAGTCATTCACTATTGTGCCACAGAAATAATCAGCATTTACTAATGGGGCAAACAAGTCTTCTACCTAACAGTGGCTCGTATTTGCTGTTCAAATATAAAATAATAAAAAGCTAGACAGTTTTCCATTTCGTATCTGTAATATTTTAAACAGCTATCTTCAATAAAGCAGCACATGGAACTCAAACAACGACCTGAAACAGCACTATTTTACTTGAATGCTTTTGCAAAGCAATGGGGCCGCTGCTTTTTTAATCAAATTTCATTTCCCAGCAATAATTTTAATAGCTACTTTAAACCTATCCCACTCCCTTAAGGGATGTTGGACTCCGATAAAAACAAAATCATGAACTTGTTTTCTTCTACCACAGAACCACGCTTTAGTAATAGCCATTTCTTTTATTAGCACCCTGCTGTTCAGCTTATTAAGGGGGGGGGGGGGGTAGTTCCGACAACAGATAAGTAAAAAAAAATTATTCCCGGAAGAGCAAAGTTAACACTCTCCTGCCTGTCATGATTCAAGAGTTTTTCCTGACGAAGGTACAGGGAGAGGACGGAGCCATCCAGGCCAAGGCCTCGAAGGCCAGGGCAAGGCCTCGCAGGCCAGGCCACAACCGGCCAGGGCAGGGCCTCGCAGGCCAGGCCACAACCGGCCAGGGCAGGGCCTCG